>JAAAKE020090578.1:0-14530 GCA_010014785.2 Anisolabis maritima | reverse complement strand
CCAACGTCGGTAAAGGCCATCAACGCATTCAACGCATCTCTACGGTAACTTTTCTCTCTTTCTTTATTCAAAAAAAATTTAAATCTCGCAAATTGCTATGGAAGCTGAAGCGCTCATAAATTATAAAAAAAATATAGTAAAAAAATTTTAAGTCCTCTTCTGACCTTATATTCTTTGTAAAGGTGTAGAACTAGCTATATATATATGCATATTTTTTGCTTGTGATATTTTTTATTCACTTTTTCTCCTATTTCTTTATTCGAGACTAAGTAAGTTGAGGGTTCAGGGGTGGAGCCCCCGCCAAGGTGGAGAGCTAAAGGGAGGTGAAGCTCTCCAGTAATCTCAAATAAAATAAAGATATTAACAGATTTTTAAATCTTAACAATAAAATAAAAAGGAGAGCTTTCTCTCCGAGTCTATAAAATTATTTTTTATTGTAGGGATTGCAGATGAATCTATTTTCCTATATTTGGAGATCTCAACTGAGTAGAGTTAATAACATATTTCAAAAATAATTTTTTTAATTCTTCAAGGTCCTTTGAATGATGACCATTGAAAATGGATAAAAAAATTATTTTTGAAACCTTTAATTCTACTAACCTAGAACCGACCTAGATCTGCTTGCTAATCTTTAAAATAAGAAATTATTTTCTAAAATAAGTGATATAAAGCAGGGCTTTACTTTAAAATAGAGATTTAGAAAGTAAAAAAAGCAAATTTTTAAATTTTTAATTATATATTTCAATATTAGATTTGTATAAATAAATAAAATTAATATTACTCATAAATACATTTCCTATTTATCTTTATTAAAAGGGTCTATTTTCTTCTGAGAGAGCTACTCAAGAAAAGAAAATATTTTTAATAAATTGAATAATAGTCTAATTGATTAACACGGGTACTAGACCAGTCAGAGGGGGCAACCACCCCTGGAACTTCTTTCGATTACTTACTATTTCACCTATTGGCTTCAACATTTTCAAACTATTGAAAAAATCTCATCAAAACCTATAAAACGCAAAAAAAAGATAGAATTTTCCCATCCCAGGAAAATTGCATATGACTTGATGAGATCCGGTATATAAGGCAGATTCAGTTACAACTCAAGGCACTAATTAATTGTCTATGGAGGAATTCACAAAAACTAATTCCCCTTCCACGAAAATTTCGGGATGAAATTAAAATTTCCACTGGAAATATACTAAAACTTAAGAAAAATTTCACTAAAATGATAAATAATTAAATATATAGAAAGACGGGATTGCAGCAATGAGAAATTGTATAAAATTTTTTATTAATTGTAGACGTTTCGACACCCTTCCTCATGTCAAATAAATATCAAGAAATTATTTTATCATGGACAACAATTATATTGCCAAAATATAATTAAAGTGGAATCTTTATGTACTAATAATAATACTTGTGAGAAGCCCTTAGCATTTAATAATTTTTTTATATGATAATACTTAATATTTAAGTATCCTTAAAAAGAACTCGATTAAAAAAGTACAAATTATTTAATTCTTTTAGACAAATCCACATTTTATTCGTATTCTTAAGACATAATTAAATATCTTTTTATTCTCACTTTTCGATCAATTTTCCTCCAATCACCCACCCAACGGCTCACGAACTTTTTATTGTTATTTAAAAAACTTCATACCCAAAGAGCGGAAAGTCTAATGCAAAAGATTTATTCTATCTTGGATTTTGCCTTTTTTCACACCCCAAATCAGCCAAAGGGACTTATAATATTGCATAATTAATTCCCTGTATATAAAATTTTATTTATTTTTTTCTAAAAAAAGAAATTGTTCCAAACTCTTATTGCGAATCGAAAAGAAGCCCACCCCCCTTTGCTATTCAAATATTCAAGCAGTAACCCAATCTTGTGGCAACAGGCAGAACTAAAAGTTTCACTCAAAAATGAACAATGCCAACATTTCTAACCTCTCCGCTCTCAGGTAGGCCACAGCTATTTTTCACACTTAATAAATATTTACATTTTTATTTAAGAATAATTATGGAAAATAATAAAGTAAGAAAATTCATTAAGAATTAATTTCGAAAAAATATTAAATTTTTTTTTTGTTTTTTAGATATTTAAAGGACATCAATGTCTTTGTATAATCAAAGATGATAAATATGAGGTATATTTCTTATTTATTTTATCAAGTTCACATAAATTTATTTGAGTTTTTTATTCTGTATAATATTTTGGAATTTATAATTTACACGATTGAGCGGTATTTTTTTCTGGTAGTGATTGTTGGTCTTAACGAATTCTTCAGGGAAAATTTGATATGCAGTAAGTATCTATTTATATGGAGACATATCCTAACTGCCATCAAAGGAGGGTCCGGAATGTCGAGACCCACTAAGCTCTTGTGGTTATAGTGGGGATTTATTTATTCCGCAAAAATTCTGAAATGAAAAAATGTTGGCTGTAGTTGGTTTTTATTTATTTATTATAAATTAAAATTACATCCACTTTAGGAGTGTATAATAAATGGTATCAAAGTAGAAGAAGAAGAAAAGATTGTGGAATGTCCACACTTGAAAGAATGGCGACGTTGGGTGGCTTATAGGAAAAAACATCCACCTCCTGACTGTGCTCTAGACTTAAGCAGGCGAATAGTTAAGGAACAACAGGAATGGATTGAATTTGGTCGCCAAGAAGAACCCATCTGGAGTGTTTCATTAATGGAAAGTATCAGATGGTATGTATTTTTTATACTAGCACCAGGTGAATTTTAGTGTTTTTAGAGGGGGGATCGAGATGATTGATAAAATAAAATAAAAATTTATTTATATTTTGAATAGTATTTTTCTTCGTAAAGGTTAACCTAACCTTTTAACTTACCCACTCTATTTATTTAATTCTAAAAATAGTAAAAAAAGCTTTATTCATTCCCACTATTTACTATTTATTTTTATTTTTATACTGCAACCTTGCTTGGAAAGGGAGTAATTATATTGTGCACTTTACTGAAAAGGGATAATAAAACAAAAAAGGTTTGAAACCTGGTCAGGGGCTCACATCTTGTGAGTACGTGGATGACGACCACGAGTTACCCTAGCTAAGACTGAATTTCTTCTGCTTCTTTTAAACCAGACTTCTCCCTCTCGCATCAAGCATCAGGCCGGCTTGTTTCTTCTCTTATTTTATCTTTTAAATTGGGAAATACCCTAGATAAACGCTTACCTTAGGATTTATTTTACTAATTAATTATACGATCTACTCAAAAACTCAAGATAGATAACTAATTATATGAAAAAGACTAAGAGTTTATTTCCTAGGTTAAGAGATGATATGGAAGCGCTTATAACTCACAAGAGATTGTCTGGGAGAAGCTTCCCCCAATCAAATGGCAATTTTCTTTGTGATTGGTGACAAGTTTCCCAGTGGCTAAAAGGAGAGCAGGGGTAACTTTTCCCCTTTTTCTGCTATTAATCTATAATCTTTTTAGTAAATATAATAGTAGAATATCAGAAAAGTTTTCAATTTAAAGGGGAGGAGGCTTAATTATCTCTTTTAAAGGAAATTTTAAAAAAATTTCCAATTGTTTCTCTTTAAATTGGTTAGGTTCAGGCTTTTTCAGTACAAAACAATATAATTAAGAAAAAATTATATTTATTATTTAGAAGGTTTTGATAGAAATTTATGCCTATCTTCTTCAGTGTAGTTTGACCTTTTCTTAGAGGTCTAAAAACATATTTTCTAGGTTCTAACTTTATATATTGCCCTATTTCCTTTATAATTTTTTTTCCAACACATATGATAGACTGACTTCTTTTAAATTCTCTCTTTTTATTTTTCTTTTCTTTAATTCTTTTAATTTCAAAGTTTCTAATCTCTCTTTTGATCTTTTAGTGATCCCGAGATAAGATTGACCAATATTTCACATCCAACTCATCTACCCCGACCAGCCCAAATTCGAATTCCAGATGCTATAGTAGAGGAATTAGGACCTATTAATGAAGAAGAAGGTATCGACATTACATCAACTACAGTTTTACTGGAACGAAAGATAACAACCATCCCTGAGACCCTGAGGGATATTTGGATGGATAATACTTATAGGAGGAATATAATGCTTACTTATGGAGAGGAGATGAGAGCATATTGTTCACACTTTGTTACTCAGGTAATAAAGTTGGAAATTATAATAAAAACTAGTACATCCTCGATATATTTTTCCTTTTTTTTATTAATTAACCTAATCTCACTTTTAGAAATAAATGTCAGTCTAGTCGTAGCCTATGATTAGAACATCATAATGATGCGACACTTAAACAGAAGCCTGTTATGGCAAACATTTTACGATTATAATATAGTATAGATCGTGAAAAATTCAATTTTGAATAATATTAAAGTTAGAATAGCTTTCATATTAATTTTAATATTTGGTGAAAGACATATACCTATACTTTGCCTATAAATTCTTTTTAGAACGATGCCTCTTGTCTAGCAATTATTGGACAAAAACTACCCATGGAAAAACCTCCTCCTGTGTTCGACATGCCACAGATTGTTCTCACCGAATGTGAAGACGAACAAGAGCTTCCAACAAGGCAATTGATAATTGAAACAGACGATGATCCTCTCTACTTTACATTTATCAGAGAAATCAATATGAAAAATATCTATGGATATGTTGGTATCATTTGGTTTATAATAAATTTTTTATGAAAGACAATTATCTGTCAAGTGTACTTTACAACTATAATGGAGGACTGAATTCATTATATAGCGTTTTGGGGTTAAAAAGCCAAAGTTACTATGAACTAATCCCATAATAAGAAATATTAATAATAAAAATTATAAATAATATCCTTTCTCATGCTAGAAACATGAGTTGGAAAGCCCACACATTTTCATTAATTTACATATGAATTTTTTTTTTTCTTTGATACATTAGATCTTGCTCAAATTTGATATTTTTTAAAGAACTTAACCAGTGGGGGTGAGGGCTCAAATAAAATTTTTTTCTGTGGTCTTTTGACTTGGTTTAGAATTTTTGCAAATGGTTCTTTTGTAAATTCATTTGAAAAATTATTTTTGAAATTTTTTTATTAAAAATTTGGATTGATTTTTCCAATATATTTCGGCTCTGGGGAACTCCCTGAATACAACCCTGGACTTAATCTATTTTTTGGATCACATTAGTCAACCGAATGTTCTAGATTATATAATTATTTTAGTATTTTTTTATTATTCTTAATAAAACTAATAAATTTTTCCTGTCATTTATGCCTCAAATTATTATGGATTAAAAAGTGTTAAGAAAGCCAGAGGAATTTTCTATAATATCAAGAAAAAACCACTCACCCGAAGTGTACTTCATCTCATGTTATTGCAACTATCGACTTGAGCAAAATGGTTCAATTCATCGTTTTGAAAAATTTTTCTTTGAAATTTAGTCTTCTTATTAGAAGATGTTAATTAAAAAAACCCAAAAGAAAAAATTAAAAAATTTCTAGATCAGTAAAAATATTGAAAAAGAATTTCATTAATAAAATTTTCTTAGAAAAGCTACAGTATTTCTCTAAAATAATATTAACATGAAAAAAAGCAACCAGAATTTCCGATTGGGAGACCGACTTTAACGCTTCGCGTCTCTCAGTATGATAGGCCTTAGTTATATTATTAAGATCTAAATTTTTTTAACATATTAATAAAATAATCCTTGCTTTTCCAGTGCAAGAACTATCTAGAATTATCAAATACATCCTGTGTCTGTATCCATTGGCGATTCATAATTATTGATGAGGATCAATTTATAGACGGACGATTTGTTGTGGGCAATCCAGAGGGTTCTATTCTTCCCGGACAGACGTACAAAATTCCCATCTGGTTCTACGCCAGGCGTGCCGGATATTATATTTGTAATTACATTGTTCGATTTAACCCGAAGGTTTTGGGTAGTTTGTATGTCAATCTGATCGGCATCGCCACCTACGATGATGATTATGCTCTTAAGAGGATTGTTAATGTTAGAGAATATATTGAGGTAAATGAACATTTGACACGCTTATTATAAAGTATTATATTATTATATTATAAACAAAACTCTCCTTAATTTTTTTTAGCGACGAGTGAAAGAAAGAGTAATAAATCATATTGTAAATGAATTGATAAATCGGATTCGTCCCATTCTGCCTGAAAGACCTGAATATCGAACTCTTTTCCAAGAGATGGAATTATTCGAATATATCAATCCTTATTATAAATATCATTTATCACATATATTAACGCTAAAAAAGGTAAAAAAATCTGTAAAAGATAGAACAGAATAAAAAAATTTTAATTTTTTAGGTTTATTCGAATTTAATAGCAAATGATGAATTCCAAAAGCCTTGGGATCTTAGTATAGTAACATTACGTGAATTAATTCTCGCTTGGCCAAATTATAAAGAACGTGAGAAGTGGTTTAAAAATTTTTCCAGGTAAATTGGATAATCTTATTATAGAAAGATAATTGAAATATTGTTGTAACTATATAAAATACGTATAAATCTTTTATGTTTGTGCCTATCAAAACAGGGCACAATTCAAATACATGTGGTCAAAGTATTTTTATTTGAAATATTTTTCGAAAAGTAAACTAATTAATTTACCTTTAGTTTTTGGCCTTTTTTTATGAAAGAATATATATTTATTGAGTTGTGAAACTCAAAAAATAAATCTCAGGAGAAACAGCAGGTGCAGCTAGGAGAAATTAAATAAAACATTTAATTTTTTAATTTCCGACGTTTCGGTCACCAATCGCGAGTGCTTCCTAAGGATAATTAAATTAAATTAAAACTCATGGTTTGAATCAATAATGTATACAATTAAACTGAAAAATATAATTTGTATATCGAGTGTATGTCTTAGTTTCTGTAAGCAATGTTTTTTTTTTTTGCTTAATTAACATTTAATTGTCTTGAAGAGACTGAAACGTCGGCAGTTAAAAAAAAATATTTCTCATGCCTGCACTTCCTGTTTCTCCTGAGATTTAATTACAGCCACACTTAATACGTTTTCTTATTCTTCCCCGGTGACATGATCGTTGCCAGAGTCATCTGAAATAGGGAGACCAAAATATATTTAATTTTAAGGAGGAAAAAAAAAGGAAGCTAAGGATTGTTTTTTTTTTTAAGTCTTCAGCATCTGATCTGAGGCCATATAGACTTTTATACTTCTATATATTAGTTACGATATCCACGATAAATTATCCAGGCATATTTATTTACAATTGATATACAATTGAAATAAATAAATTTTCATCGGACTGGGGTCCCAACCCACAACCCTTGGCTTTTAAGATTATCCATATCCATACAATATCAATATCTTTAACTTCTCGACCACATGGGAAAGGCTTTCACAAAGTTAAAAATATAAACCCAAATTTTCAGTTGATGTATAAAATTTCTAAGCGCTTGTACCTTTTTATATCCAGTCAAAGATTGAGTGAATAATGATAGGGGTTTGTTTTGAAAAAGTGTGGTGGTTTTCAAAACAATGCCCCAAGAGACTATAAGTTAAAGATAAATGACCGAGGTGATTCTTTTGCCTGGGCAGGCTTGGTAACACGAACAAAGTGGATGGTCCCTGGTTCAAGTCCGAGATGCCCAGTCAAAACAATCATCTCGCTTTATCTTAAGAAATTTCTTTTTCTTCAAATTTAAAATTCATGGAAACAAAATTTCATCCTCTTTTCATTAAGCTAAATAAAAAGAAGAACAAACACCTTTTATTTTGATAAATTTTTTTTTAGTGCTTGTCAGGCGATGTCAATTCCTTGTTTAGAGATTTCGAAAACTGTCGACGATCGATATCGCAAAAGAATTCTCTGCTCCCTTGCTATCGGTTTAGCCTTTGAGAAAATGGATAAACAGGGTGAGAAAATTAAAACAAAAATGCTTTAGAGAAACACTAAGAATGAAATGTTTTTATAAAAATAGAATACACTAAAAAAGAGAAAAATCAACTTTGACTCTATTCATAATTCAATTGGAGAAATTTCAATATATAAATAAATACGAAAATATAAAAATTCCCAATTTTTCTGTATTGCGTCAACAAATCTTCCAAATTAAAAAACAAAAAATTACATGGACCACAACCATCATCTGTTCATGCTAAAAATACAAGAAAATAAATAATCAACGAGTTAAAAATAATATTAATATATTATAAAGTATAGTGAGGAAAGTACTCACAACTTTTTAGTATCTGGAAGACGGTGTTATTTGGACAGATTTTTTTATTTTCGCATTTATTTATATATTAATATTCAGTTCAAAAAATCTTCGGCTAGGCATATATTGTGAGCTCTTTTGTAACCAATGGAGCTGGGTCGAGTTTCCAATTTTCGCTGATGTTTCTGAAGAGTACAAAAGAGCGTGTCACCTCATACGACTCTCAATATCCAGCTAGTCTAAGGAGGTCGCTTCATTATCTTTTTGACCCTCGACGTAATAAAAATAGTTAATTTCTTATCTTGTGATTATATCTTATAAAATTAGATGTTTGCAATTATTGGAAAATAAATAAGAAAATTTCTACTGTAATTTAGCGCATCGACTTCGCAAGTGGCTCATCTGCAAAACACGCCGCCCTTGGGTCAATGAGAAACCTACCATCATTTCTCCAAGCTTCTTAACTTTAACTGGTAATTCAAGCTTAAATGAAGAGTTTTATCATCAGCCGTCACCATCCAATGAAGTATTTAATGAAAATTATGAAGATACAACATCGATCGATGAATTTTTGTAAGTAATTTCCCCGTGGCAAATTGTCACATCCAATTTTTGTTCCTTTTTAATCACTTTTCAAAAAGTCAAAAGGTATTTATTTTTTGACAACTTTCAATAAATCATTTATGTAAGCAATCTTTAAAATATATTATTGTATAGCTAGGAATTTTAAAACAGAAAAAACGAAATGAATGAAATTAATTAAAATAATTATCAGTTTGTTTTAGAAAAAAAATCAAGGTGGTTGTACGAGTTTTATTTAATAAAATGGGCATTAATCAACTTAAACCTTTTTAAATGGACCGTTGCAATTAATTAAATTTCGCAATAAACAAGAGATTCCTAAAAGATATTTATTTTTTTAATTTTAAAGTAGTCGGTGAATTTAGTAATAGATCAATGGGGTTCCGCACAGGCGATCAGTGTTCGATTCCAATAATAGCCGAATTTTTTCGCAAATAAAATTAAAAATTGAACTTGAATTATTAATTAAGTGCATGTTAAATTTAATTCTTTTTTAGATCAATAAATCAAAATATGTATCACAATTTTTGTCCATTGACGCAATACAATCACATGTTTTTCACGTCAACATATTTTTATTTATGTGAAGCTATCGATCAAGTTGCTTCAATTCTACAAACCTATCAACTTTTTGAAGGATCAAAAGAAAGAAAAAGAGTTTGCTGTACGGGTGAAATTTGTCCCGAAAATAAACATAGATAAAATTTTGGGACGTGCTTTTTTTATGAATACTAAAAGATTTCTCAGTAAGGAGTTTCAAGAATTAAAAATAAAAAAAAAGAGAAAATAAACCCAGGCATCTTGATTTCTGACCGAGAGTTCTATCATATAAATCAAAATCTTTCTATGCTATTTATACTTATAATAAACTTGTAAGGTTACTATAAAATAAATATATTGCTCATCAAAGAAAAATTGAGAGATAGCACCAGAACTTGACTTGATTCTTGTCTTATTTTTCCAATTAAGCCTATATATTGCGGAACCTGTGGAAAATTTATTTATTTTTTTCTTTCAAGAAAATTTATTTTTTATAGAAGCCAAAATTGCTATCCCCAAAAATGTATCCTCCTTGACAGCCCATTTCCTAACAACTTTTAAAAAACCCCGTGGCCCCAGAGGTTAATAGCTTTACTATAGGCATTGTCAGTAGTCATGACCTTAAAGGTCAAGAGGAGTGGGTTCGGATCCCAGGCAGTCCGATGAAAGTTATTTAAATCAAATGCATACCAATTGGTGTAAATAAATATGCCTGGATTACAAGTATCGTAATAAATATATTGTGTATCGTTTCAAAAAAAGGCATATAAATAAGGACAAAGTTTAAATGACTTTAGATCCCAAAAAAAGACTTAAAAAAATCGCAAAAGAAAAGACCGGAATAGTTAGGATCCTAGAAATGGGAGCTCGGGTAATTCGTTTTTGGACGAGTCTTCTACCAAATAAATAATAATCCTTTAAATTAAAAAATGTGGCTTATATGTATAATAATCTTAAATAAATAAAATAAAGTTATAATACTCACCAAAGAAGGAGCACCAGAACTTAACTGTGTTCCTTAAATAAATAGTAATTTAATTGTCTTATTATTCCAGTTAAGATGGCGCAGCTGTCTGTACCTAAAATTTGGTCTTCCCTTTTATTTTGCTTTGACCCTCCATCCTTTTTTTCCTTCTTTTTTCAAGTGAGAGCCAAAATTGCCGTCACGAAATAAAAAAATGTGCCACATCTACTAATAAAGAGCGTAAAAGAAAAGACCAGGATAGTTAGGATAGAAGAAATCCCAGTCTTTACTAGGGTATTTGTGATCGAGCCCACATACTCGCCCTCTATAGAAAAACAGATTAAAAGGATTGTCAAATAAAAAAAGCCCTTTTTTAAAATTCTTTTTTATTGAATTTTTTTAAAAAATTAGTATCATGTATACTTGGAATGGCATTATCTTTAAGTAAAGCGTTTTATTACAACAAAAAGTAAAAAAAAAAAAAAAAAAACGACAAAAAAAATAAAAAATGAAAAACGCTCTCATTTATACGTTTATATACATTGAATTATTATGTTATTGTTATATTATTTTCAAAATATTAGATTACAAATTTTTTTTTGTTTCTATGACTTAAGTATCAGGTTGTTATTAAATATCCATAAAAGATAGCTGCTCTAGATATATAAGTATAATATATATCCATTAATCCATTAAACATAATTTTTAATCTCAAGTGGATTATCTATTTATAATATTATACTATTTACAAGAAATTTGTTTTTTTGTTTTTTTTTTTTTTTTTTTTTTTTAAAACTATTTAAGTATGAAATTAATGAAATATGTTTTTTTTAATATTGATTTCAAATATTTTTTTTTTAAAAAATCGATATGATTTCTGCATATTTTTTTTCTGACTAGATAAACACAAAAAACATTTTAAAATCTCATTTTAAGTATTAATTTTTATTACGATTCCAAATGAGGATGCGTCTTGTGGCCTAAACGAAGGAAAAAAGTTATTGAAAATAATAAAAAATTTGTAAAAGCGTAAAAGATATTGTTATTAAATTTAAAAACACAAAATTTTGGACTCAAAAACCGACTCTATTTTTAGATCTTCACTCAAACTAAAAAGAATTTTCTTTTTTATTTTAGAGAAAGTCTTACAAAATTTTTTTTGCTATAACAAACTTATTTCGTTTGATGTAACAAAAAAAAATCTTTGTTTTACCTTTATAAGAAAGGTTCTATATATTCACCGTTCCAAATCCAACTTTAGTTTGCCACTGCATTCCTGTTTGATAATCTATATTAGTCGAAGTATTATATCTTAGAATTAACCTTATTCGAAAACACCATCAGCAAAAAGTTTATCCCTCTAAGAGTCTCTCATAGAAGAGATTATCCCGCGCTAATTTCCTCCCGCAAGCTAGATCCTTGAGAAGGAGCTATCACCCTTACCTCTCTGGCGTTCCAAAAATAACTAGGTAATAGTTAAAATGTATTATATAATTAAATTAATTCAAAAATATAAATTAATAAACCCAGAAATTAAAATATTTAAAAAAAAATATGGCTGCAACGACCCAGCAGAAGACCTTTTTATAGTAACTTTTTAACACTCAATCCCACTGTCGCTAGTAGTGATAACAAATATGACTATTAAAAAATTTTGATTAAAATTTTTTGCTTATTTTAGAAATTTTTGAGCCAAATTGGATTATTATTGTATTTATTTAAAAACAATAACAATTAATGATATAAATTAATCTCCTACTTCAACTGTCCATTTCTTTTGAATGATGATTTCATTTCATTCGCCAGATGGTACTAATAATAAAGACCGCAGATAATTGCATCAATCTTCATTAATGATAAATCAAATTGAATGATGATGATATTAGATTTAAATTCTACCAAGAAATTTTATATATTTAATATTAAAATGAGATTTTAAAATAATTTTCAAAAAAATAAAAAAAATACATATCTGTAAAATAAGATGAATTTGGTCCAATTTTTTTTTTTTTTTATCGATTTTTAAAAATTAATTAATTCTATATTTTTAACAAATAAATGGCTGAACAAAATGGCACAAAAACAATCAAATAAAATATAGAATTAATTTATGATTCTATTTAAAAACAAAAAAAAAAAATTTCCAGTTTTGCTATTTTGAAAATCAACATTTTTCTTTCATAATTTCTTAAGTACAAATTACGTCTAAATACAGCAAGCATATTTGGGTTTCTGAGTGATATTATTTCGGTAATTCTTTTCGTTTTTTTTTTCATTTTTGCTTTTTTTTCAGAATCTATTTCTAAATTATTTTATTTTTTCTAATTTTTTTTTTAATGTCAAATTAATAATAATTTTAATAAAATTTTTTTCAAATATACAATAACATCTACATAAGCGGATCTCTCAATATAAAAAATATTAACAAAACTTATTTCACATTTTTTTTCATTCGTATATTCAGTGAAAAAATTTAAAATTTAAATCCTTTGAATAATTAAAAGAAATGTCATTAAATAAATCAATATAGGGAATTTTTAGTCTAAACCAATCCGTTTAACGATGTTGAAAGTCAATAAAATCATTTTGCTTTTCTTATTTTGAAAATTTTTTTAAATCTCTTTGGCAGGATATATAGACATTAAACAATTACATATATATTTTAATAACGATACAAATTATTTCAGGCATATTTATTTATATAAATTGGAATTCAATTGATTTAAATAAATTTTCATCGGACTGCTTGATTGACAATATCGGTATCTCAGCCACGGGGGAGGGGAGGGGGAAATGAGTGGATTGAAAATATTTCTCGGAATTGTTGGAAACACATAAGAAAACGCACCAATCACAAAACAAGATTTGATTTCACCATGTTGGTGATTGATTGAAAGGTTTAATTAAATTATTTGGTTTTTCTCCACCAAATTTCTCCTCATTGATAGAGATTATAATAATCCAGTTTTAAATGTGTGGACTAATTGTTACGACAATTGTCACGTGACAACCTTTGAACCAATCAGCATCATGGTGAAAGTTTTCTTAGGTGTCTCCAACCGGAAAACGTTTTCAATCCTCTCATTAAATTTTGACTTCGAATCTGAGTTATCACGTGACACTTGTAATAATTTTACAAAGCTACCTTTAAGGAAAATTAAATAACAAGTTAGGTTCGTGTAAGGCGAGAATATCCGCTGCCATATCGAAAAGTCCAGGGGAATCCAAACAAATACATATTGTTAACTTAAATCGAATATCCGTACAGTGTCAGGGCATTGTTTGAAAACTACCAACTATTTTAAACAAACAACTCTTTTAGTTCCAAGAAGTAATATAAATTTACATATTCTTAGAATGCGCTTATGTAGAGTTAATTTGTATAATTAAACAAAAATACATTACCTGGATTATTTTTTTTAAAAGAGTTTTTAAACAACAAAAAAAATGAAAATCTTTCTATGATGGTCTTTTAATAAGGAACATGCTAAATATTTTTATCAGTCCTTTTGTTTTTTTTTAAATAAATAACAATAAAAAAGTTTTATTGAATTTTTTTTCTTTATATATATTAATATATATAAATTAGTGTTCATAAGTTTATGTGTAATATCACAAAACACTAAAAACACGACGACAGAAAAAATGACTTAAAACGAAGGCACCAGACATTTAAGATATAATTATAATAAGTATTTAGTATATTTATTTATTATTATGTTTATTTTATTAAATTGGTAAATTGTTGCTTTCTTCATTTGTCGTTGTTAGAATTAAAAACCGAAAGGGGTTTAATGGGGAATTTTTTTTAACTTGGCTATTTATTTCTTAACTGATGAGATTGATTGATGATGATTTCTTCACTCTTGAAGTTATATGAATCTAGGGCAGTACGTAGCTTTATCCTTTTTTCGTTTTTTTTTTTTAGAAGATGTTGTTTTCAAGCTGTTGTCAATTCCGACCTGGAAATAGAATTTTACATTTTATTTTTAATTTTTTTTTTAAACGTTGGCAGCCTTGTGCACTTAAAACTCTGTGCACACAGTTTTGTTGATGTTCGTTTTTCGAGTTTATTGCTGCACATTTGTTTTTTTGCACCATCTTCAGAACTCTTTTTTCCTGATCCACCTTTGTGGTTCTATTTATCAGGAAGATGGAAAAAAAAGTTCTCACTACTGAAGTTTCATTAAATAGAGTATATTTTATCAAGTTACATCATAAATCTTATGACAATGTTTAATCTAAGAAACCCAC
>JAAAKE020090577.1:0-42618 GCA_010014785.2 Anisolabis maritima | reverse complement strand
GCCTAGAGTAGTAATTTGATGAATCTTACATATCTTTATAAATATTATTATAACTGCCATGGTTAAATTCTCATTATAAGTTATTTTTAAATTTTTTTATAATAAATAATAATATAACAATCATATGAGAAAGAAGAAAAGCTTTTATATTTACTTTTACTATGATAATACCCTCAATATTGGGCTCCCTTCTTTATTATTTTCTAATTAGCTGTTTTTTTTTATTCTTCATTTGGAGAATTTTAAAAGATAATTTTTTTTCGACCTTATATATATTTTTGTAGAGATTTTCTCTTTTCTAAATATAGCAGCGATATTTACGATTAAATTGGGCGATTTTGAAAATTGTAAAAATGAATCTAATTGATTTTTTTTTCATTTACACTTATCTTTTGAAATCAGGAAGATTTAATTAAAAAACATATTAATTGAAAAGGGAATGAGAGTTTATATATATGTATATAAATAATTCCTATTAAAGGTTCCACAAGAGTCATAAAGTGAGACCCTTCTTGACACGAACAAGCACATAAAAATTGCAACTGTGGTGGAAAATACAGTTGTTTAACTAAAAGAGTTGGCCTTGTGTAGTTCAAACCATTTTTAACACGTCAAATGCAAAGTAAGACGGATAGACTGACAAATACTTGGTAAAAGTATATAGACACTATCATCTCTTTTATAGTAATTACAGTGAAATAAATATAACCACTCATCTTATTTTTTATTATAAATTATAATTAACATTAAATTTCAACAAATATTTTCACTTCCTTTATAATACTAATTGAGAAACGTACTTATGTACTTATACAATTACAATTTTCAAATTAAAAAAAAAATCAAAAATCAAAAAATAAGAAAAATTATTCAAGAATAAATTTTTTTAATATAAAAAATATTAAATAAAGCAATCACGCTACTCATTTTTCTTCCCCCTTCTCCATTAAAATCCACGTAGACCTACTCATCAATTTTAGGCTTCCGATCATGGATGTGCATTAGAGGGTGACATATAAGAGGGGCAGGCATCGATCCTCTCAAAGATAATCCTAATTGGTAGCCTATATAAAAGAAAAAGAGTAAAAGTTATTTTCAGGAAATAAAAGGAAATAATTTTATCTCTTCGTCGACGTTTTGTGCATTATTTCGTGAATTAATCATATCATTCTTCAGGAGTGACATACTAATACAATATTTACAGGTGGTTGAAACAACTTGTCATTCCTGAAAAAAAAAAAAAGCAAATGATTAATGACCGAAACGTCGACGAAATGATAAAATAATTTTCTTTTATTTCCTGACTAAAAATCTTTTTCCTTTCATAAAAGTGCACAGATAAAATCTTTATTATTAATTAATCTCTATTTTCGTTTTAAGTTAAAAACAAGCAGGGGCCGAGAACGATTTTTTTTATAAAAGGCTCCCCCCCCCCCCCTAGGGAAGAGCTCAAGCAAACTTTTGTACCAATTTAATTTTTTTTAATTTTACATTTTTGTATTCGTCAATTTAATCTTACACCCGTTTTGCTATTAAAAAATAAGCACTATTAACTTATTTTTTGCCAATCTAGGTGGGGGTATATTCTCTTCTTTGCTCTTTATTAAGGGCACTCCTACTAAGAACCACTCTACCCTGTTTTCTAAAATTAAAAATATTTTTTAATATTAATATTGAAGCTTTTATCAATATATTGAATGCATTTTCTTTTTTTTAGAATTTCAGAATCTTGAAAGATAAAAAAAAATTCAATTTCCAATAAAAACTGAAAAAAAAAAAACTACTTAAAAGGGATAAATTCTTTGATATTTTAAAAAATTATTTATTTATTGTAAAGATTGGAAACTCTTAGAACGTTTGAAAGTTTGAAAGTTTCAAATAAACCTAGCTAGTATTAAATTTTTTTTTTTTGGAAATCACGAAAATTTTTTACTATTCCATTTGCTAATATTTAATATATAAATTTCAAAATTTTACCACGACGACGAATACTTTTAAATATTATTTCTATCGGACGAGCACAAGACAATTACCATATACACATACGAACGAATATTTTAACCAAATATTTTTTCATAAATTGGAAAAAATCCAAGTTTATTTAAACAAAAATTCTCTTCACCGCTCTACTAAAATATTAAAACACTTAATTTTTATGCCCTATATAAATAAAATTAAATATTTGAACATTTTTTACATATTTTATTATATGTAAATTAAGTTTTTTTTAAGCCTCCTAAATTTTTTGAAAAACTTAATATTTAAAAAACGTGAATCAGCAGATATTTAAGTAATTAAAGCACGTGAGCGCTCGAACCCTCAATTTTAATCTCATTTTAAATATCAAATAATAAAATGTATATTTCTATATAATTAAATACACATAAGTTGTACTAATGATAATAAAATATTAACAGTGATAATTATTAATATTTGAATTTAATTTTATATTTGTTCCTTACAAACATCTTTTGAGTAGGTCGTGAGATTAAATTTTCCAAAGTTTCAGTTAATGAATGACGACACCTCCGTCCGTTCGTCCTGGTTAGTTGCGGTCATGTGGAAATTGAATGATTATTCGAAATTACTTTACTAAAATTCGGAACAAGTTTATCAAATTAAATTTTTCTTTTTTAATAAATAACCCATGTTACAAATTGAGACCCTTAGAAGGAAAAGAAATATTACGCTTGATTTTGATTGAACTAATAGTCAACATAATATCGTAGTTTACTGAATTGGATGCTATTAGTGCCCTCAAAGTGATAGAGGATTAATGAAGAGGATATTCAAATACAGACGCATCGACCATGAAATTTCAAACATTGCAGGAAACTCAATTTCTCGATATATTGATTTAGTTAAGAGAATAGGGGTGTTGAGGTTTTTGTTCTAACTTTTTTTTCAGATGAAGAAAATAAAAAAATCCGAGAAAGAATTCACGTATCTACGATTTAAAAAAATTGAATTCTTTTATAATTAAGTTTTAATGAGGAAACTAGAAAAAACTGGGACATGATTGGGTTTAAGCTTCGAAAGATCGAAAAAATATTTTTTAGAATTTACAAACTAAATTTATTTAAGAGCAGCATACTAGGGAGGAAAACATTGAAGTTCAAAATAATAAAATTAAAGGAAATAATAAAAAAATTTCTAATTTCAATGAATAGAAAAAATGAAAGAACACAAATCCCTGTATAAAAAAATCAAATAAAAAATATTTCCACGTAAGATGTGCCTATCGAGTGGAGCTCACTGAAAATTATCTAAATATAAACTAACATTTTTAACAAATCTCCAAAATTTTATTTTTATCCATATAGCCTACACATAAAATTATTTATTACTTTTTTAGCAAGGCTTATTTTTTTATTCCGTTGTTCTTCTTCTAATAATAATAATAATAATAATAATAATGGTTTTTTAGGTTTTCGGTTCAGTTCCGGTTCGAAGCCCTACATTCTATTAAATATTGTTTGGGTTTTTGGAAAAAATTTTTGTATACCTATTAAATATTAAAATAAATGTTGTGTGCCATTTTTCTATCTTCCCCTCATATATTTCTTTGATATAACCTATTATTTCGTCAAATATCGATCATCAGAATTTATTTATTTAGCTTAATAATTATAATAGCTCTAATTTATTATAATGGAGAACCTAGGGTTCTACGCAATCGCTATTTGTTAAAAGTTTAATCTCATAATGAACCGTCATGTATCATAAAAAATTTTCATTTTGATTAATGCAGTTTTATAAAGTGATTATAAATAAAGTTGGATTTAAAAAGAAGAATTCGATAGAATCAAAAATTTAAGAAGTTAGACAACTTTTATGAATTAAGGATAATTTTTTTTCCTCTAAACATCCAGAACAGAAGAACGTAAGAAAAATATTTTTAAATATGACAAAGATTTAAATCTAATAAACCATTAATCATATAATTTTTTGTATTTTTATATTTAAATTTTTATTACTATGCTAGGTACACTCTCTGGACCTCTTCGTTTTTCTATTCTTTCTTTCATTTTGGCAGAGGAATAACATATAATTTGATTTATAAGAAGTCCTTGGATCCATCCATATCTCGATTTATTAAAAATACCACTCGAAGTTTGATATGAAGTACCCGTGTAGAGAGGAATTTTGATTAAGTGCTCTATATCGCTCTGAAAAATATACCCAAAGGTTGATGAAGGAGGTCAAAAAAAAAATGAAAAGATAGAAAAAAATATTTCAAATAAAAGTTGTTCAAATTGATAATAAAAATTAATTTGCCCATGTAAATTATTTGGCTAAAGTCTATATTTTTGAAAAATTTAAAAAACCTCTAAATATTCCATATAAAGCATCCCCATAAGGAATCTGACAATCACAAATTCCGATTTTTTTTCATAAAACTTCAAATGACGATGAAGATGAAGAACATACAAATTTCAGCATTGTATTTTATCGGGAATTACCCAAAATCGCTTCGCCATTATTAAAAAAAATGAAAATGTATCTAGCAAATTATAAATTTATATACATATTTTTAACACAATACATATATCAGTGTATTCCAAGCTTTTTGCATCTCCCTTTTTTCTAAAAAAAATGTAATGCACTATAATTTTTTCATAGCACACAAATTTTATAAATATTGTCAAATTTAAAATTGAACTTAAATAGATAACAAAATAATATATCCTACTTTGTATAGATATTGGATTGTCTCCTATCTGGGCTGCAAAATATTTTTTATTCTTTAATGTAGCAGTAATAAAAAGTTGGATAGCCATTGCATTGTATCGTTTTTCCTCAGCAACCTTGTCTTAATAATTAAACTTTCTTAACAGTCCATCAACAATCAGATGCTTGTATACAAACACCCGATACCCAGGGCAGAGGTCCATGAAGCTCTCCCCCTCAAATTTGATATTCAAATATAAACAATATAGAATATAAAATAAATTTCCTTTTTTTTATATGCAATATAATGGTTGCCTCAAAAACGAAAAATATTTCTGGATACATACATATATATCAACATAAATAAAAAAATAAAAGCTCAATATAGGGACTTTATAAACGACTAAATTTTCCTTATCTTGAGAAGTATAATACTCTGGTTACAATACTTTCCTTTTTATACTTAGCAGTAAAAACTACATTCATACTGTAATTATTTTATTTTTTCTTATTTCTTGAGAAAAAAAAATTTATTAAATATATTTTTTCTTATAAGAATTAATTACAAATTTTTGTCAATTATTTCCATCTGCCAAATTTTTGCTGAAACGCGGCAACCTTTTTTTTTAAATTCTAATTAATTACATTAATTATATATGAAATATCTAGTGAGCAAGTATTGCAATCACAAAAAAATTCCATATCGAGATTTTCTACTATTTATTTAAAAATGTTATTAGTTTTCCACTTTATTTTTCGATGAATGAACAAATAAATAAATTTCCTCTTGTCTGTGGTTATATGAGTTAAATTTATAAATTAATTTGTTTACAAGATTATTTTTATTATTTATAGTAATTATTTTATTTAATGAGATTTTAATGGACTATTGATTGTGGAATATAGGATGATTAAGATAACTAATGAAAACCAATATATTATCCCGTTCATAAGTATTTGGACGAACCTAAAAGCCAGCTGTCACTTCAATGGAAATTATTTTTATTATAACATAATCACTTTACCTAATGAAAATTTAATGGATTATTGATTGTATTATACTATATGATTAATAAGATAACTAATCAAAAACAATATATTTGTATTATCAGTTTCACAAGAAGTGAAAAGAAGAAAAAAAATTGTTTCATTTCTTTCAAGTTGTTTTTTTTTTGTTGTAATCATTTTACTTAATCAAAATTTAATGTAATGTTATTTTATTGTATTAAGGCGTTGAAAATTATTTATTTATAATAAATTAATTAAATATATAATTTTTTTCATAGTTATTTAGGTACATATACATTTTAAACCTAAAAATGATTATTTAATCAATTATTAGTTTTAAAATTAATATTATCCTAAAAAGATGAGGCCATGGGGTAAATAATAAATAAAACATAATATAAATAATAGCTCATTTTACTGTTTACTAGGTACATCTTTGCATTAGGTACCTATAAAAAAATTCCAAATTAACACATTTCGTAATATTTCTTTTCTGAATGTATAAACAAATGATTTAGATATTGTATTAAATAAAAAATTATAGTTTTTGAAAAAATTACTTTATTTCCTTTATTATTTTTCAAGATAATAAAAATCTTTAAGTTTTTATTTTGTTATTTTTGAAAATAAATATATTTTCTTAAATTATAATAATAATTTTCCTTTATAAATTCTCCCAACTTTGTAGACTAAAATTAGTATATTCACATAGGCTTACGTTTAGTTTGGAAATTTCTATTATTTTTATTTTTAGTTAATTTTGCTTCTAAGCCTATTTTGAATTAATATATACAATTTATAAGAAAATCTTTGGTTCAGCAAACACCAGCTTAACAATAGCGATTCTGTTGGGGACATTTTTCACCCTCTCAAGGTCAGCCGGCAAAGAAATTAATTATTAAGCAAAAAAAGACTCCCTCTTCTTTGATATAGATTAAAACGTTTCTTAATTATTTTATTTGTTAATTAAAAAAGAGAACGAAGTAGCAACATTTTCCCGCCCCCTTTTTAGCTATAGCTCACCATATTCAATGCACATATAAGATGGCCACTCTACGACCCTATCGAGTATGCAAATCATGTCAAATTGATTTTTATTTTTATTATTTTAGGTTATGTTGTTTGTATAAATATTATTGATATTTATTAATTGAATTTAAAATATTATATATATATTGGCTACCAATTAATATAAATAAATAAGGAATGGCCTCAGATACCCAAAAGGACATAAAAAATTTAATTAAAAAAAAAGGAAAAAATATCAAAGGGATTAAATAAAATTCCGGAGTTTTATTTCCATGATGTCGTATTATCTTATACCAAATCACTGTTTCAAGAGATTTGGCTGAGAAAATCGTGTTGCCCGATAAATTTTGATGGCCCTTTTTTACCGACCCCTGCTGACCGATTCTGTTCAAATTTTAAAACTTTTTTGCTACTTCTACGGCTATAAATTTCTTAAGTTTCATCCATTTCCGAAGAGTGGTTCCAGAGATATAAGCCAAAATACACACACATATACACATATGATTAAGATTTTTTCCATTTTGACCGTTTTTGAAACGTACAGATATTCTTAAGGGTCAAATCTTTTATGAATATAATATATTATATATAATAGTGTTAGGAATTAAAAATAAGATTCTGAAGAGTCCTGGATGTGTCCTTATTCCAACTCTCTTTGTGCTCTTTGTGTGCGTCACTGATTTTAAATAAATTACAAAAAATTCAAATCCTCTTCTTTTAAATAAAAATTATTAAATGAGAATTAATACAATTTTTTTAATTATTTCAATTTAAAAAATAAATAATTCTAAGAACTCTAATAAGGTAAAATTACAGCGTAAACAAAAAATTCAGTTTATTATTTATAATTATTCTTGGAAATTTTTGAATTTTTTTATAATAGGATATATAAATCATATTTATTTTGTATAGTATAAGAAGGAATGGTTTGACCTCTAAAAACAACAAATTAATTTTCGAGAATATAATAAATATATAATATAAAAATTTTATTATCTTCTAAAGGAATATGCCAGCTTTTGGTAACAACTAAATAGTGAAAAAAATAAAAAGTAATAGAAGTGGCATTGTAGCAAAGTGATATCTATAGATATCTCTGTTAGTAAATATAATCTAAGTACTACAAAAGATATTACATTATAATCATACCTAAAAAAGGTGTCACGGGATATTACACAAATTTTATATTATATATATATATATATATGTATTTTTTTTCTCAGAAAAGACAAATCACATCCAGTCATCATAATCATAAATAATTAATAATCATCAATCATAATCTTCAAGGTAACAACTACAGTAAATATATATTATAATAAATAATATAAATATTCTTATAACTTATATTTCTAATCTAACATATCATTAAAAATATAAAAGATCTCTGACTCTTGTTTATCTTTCCCATTTAATGGGAGAAAACAAATTTATGCTTCGGCTTTATTATATATAAGATTTAGTAAACAATGTATTGTATGTAAAAATTTAATAAAATATTTTAATATATGTATATAATTATAAAATAAAAAAAATAATAATTTTATTCTCGGGATTATAAATGGATTTCCTAAGTAAAAGCGTATAAACAGCTTTTTAATGATTCTCTCGTTTGTGCTTTAAACGTGCAAATTTTCTTTAAATTGAAAAAAAACAAAAAAAAAAAAAAGAAATTTAAATTGCAATTCCAGAATTTATTAACTATGTTGGAGCTTGACTGAATCGGTCACCTGGCACTCCACGTGGAGTTTCGAATCGGCTGAAAAGGGCTTAAATAACAAATATTCGTAGATGAAAGGAGTACCCCTTCTCAAGGACATCCTTTCGGACTAGAGGTTGTTGTAGCGTTTCACATACTTTTCAGACTAAATTCAATATATTTGTTCCCTATTCAAACTCTATAACATTTGACCTTTCCGGATAAATTTTGCAAAGTAACTTTTCATATTAATATTATCAAATGACTTTATTTCCTTTAATAAATAATAAGAAAATATTATTATTTTAATGTTATTTTTACAATTAAAATATTTATATATATTGAAAATAATTATTAATAATTAGTATCAGGTTAGATATAGGAAAATAATGTCAAAGTGATAAGTCATTCTAATTTATGATTTTTTATTAAAACTCGCTGAAAATAAATACTATAGTTACAGAAATTAATCTGATCTTTGGTTGCTGGAAAGTAGGCCAAATGACCAACTAACTCACTATTAGATTTTTCTCCAGAGCTCAGTTCTTAATATCTAGAGAGTTCTAGGGGATAACTGCCATCTAGTGAAGGTCTGGAGCAATTAATCAAAAAATCCATTAGTGAGTTCATCATTTGGGTTACCAGCCTTCCAGAAACCAAACATGAACGAATTCCTATATCCCCATAGTAGAACAAAATATTTTTATTTAAGCCAGCAAGATATATATTTTTTTAAATTAAAATTTTATTTATTATTAGACAATAAGTAAAAAATATGTCTCCAATTAACTAGAAAAATTATATATTCCCTAGCATTTAATAAATTAAGAACTGTGTCTGATTTTGGCAAAAGACAAAACCAATTTTTCAGACAAAAACACAATGTCTGTCTGAAAAACTGGTTCCCTACAATTTTATATTTAATATATTTTGTCTTCCCATTTTTACATAGAACCATCTATCCATAGCCATATTAAGGTGCTCTGTTTGTTCACACAACAATAATATATACAGATAGAAAAGACTAAGTCGGTGGAGAAAGAACAGCTGAAGGAATAACAATAAATCGAATAACTTGTGGAATTTGGAATTTTATAATAATTTAATTGTCCTAAAATTTTCTATCACGCCAGTTTTTAAAATTTATATATATTTCCATTCATCGGGTCAGAAAGCTATAACCAGGAAAAGCAAAATCTCATTATATATATAAATAAATATTTCATCTTTAGACGACGTTGTTATAATTTGCGCGATCCAGTCATTGACTTACACTATACATCTTAATCTCACCCAATTTATAAATACATTAACATACATGGAAAGAAAATTTTTTTCTATCTTCTCTCCCCTCACAGGAAGAGAGAGTGAGAGAGAGGCATATACAATCTCGCACATTCATTCTTAATCTTAATATAAAAAATGCAAGGTCTTATCTTTATGTATCAAACACTGTGCCGAGCCAATCTGACTGAATAAGATTAAATTTTAAGCAACATTAAAACAATCTAAAACCAAATTTCTACCCAACAATCCCTGATTTTTGTCAACCATCTTAATTCATTCACAAATATAATTATTGCTGATCAAAATCTTAGTATAAAGAAAGGAAAGCAAATAAGATTTTAATCTATAGGTGACCCACAGTCCAAACATGGTTCATTGTGATAAATGAATATAAATATATAAATAAAGTAAATATATTTATTTCATCGACCTGCTTTGAGGGACCAGCCCTCGGTCTATTATCACACAATCGTTATATTATATACAAACACATCCATCAAATTACTTAATTGTTAAGAAAAGAAAATAGAAGTGTATGTTCATTTACAAATAAAATTGTTCACACAAGATTTAATGTAGGAAAAATTCTAAAACCGAAATTTAAGTGAAACCTGATTAAAACTTAACGAGGATGATGGATGGGATCCAACTTTTTGCATTTTAATTAATAGGGAGTTCTTTCTTTCCTTATTAATTCAGTGATTGGGGAGCTGTTTAGAAAATTATAGCTCTGACAAAGAGAAGGTCCGTCGCACAACCTCCTAGGAAATGTGGAAAGACGTGTATATAAAGAGCAGGAAAAATAGTATCAATTTCGAAGTAAATATTTGTGAATAATTCGTATACCGAATTAAGATTATATATTTATGCCATATTAGTATATAATAATATAAAATTTTTTTCATCTTAATTAAATTTCAAAAACTGACAACTGACTATTTGTTTTATTTATTTATTTAAATAAAACTGGTTGGAGTAAATAAGATGAAAATTTTAAAAATATTTTATGACACAAGGCAGAATGAATAAATAACCGAAAAAATTTAATTATAATATGCTTATTATTTTAAAAGTTTCACTGACAACGAGTAAATTTTAAATAAGAAATAAACTTTCTCGCTGTTTTGTTTTAACTTCTTGTATCTCAAGATTTTTTTCTTAACACTTAGGATGTATTTTTTCCCTCTTCCAAAAGGAAATGTTGATAATATGGTGGAAGAGTTTCCGTGTTTAAAAGAAGATGTATAGTGATTAAGGTCAATTAAAAGAAAGTTTTTTGGACGTTTGTTCCTTCAGTGATATACATGTAGGGCTTAACATACTCGAGCTGTGTGAGCGCAAAAGGCATATAGAAGATGCAAAGTAAAAAAAAATCAATAAATTAATAATTTTCTAAATTAAATAGAAATCGGACGATTCTTCTAAAGGTCATCATCCTTTTGTCTAATAATAGAAATAATGCGAACACGATTATCTGTAATTATTTATTATAATATTGGCCTATTATAATAGCAAAGCAACTATTTCTCTATTTACTTGGTCCACGATTCTGAGAGTTTCAGCAATTGCTTTATACATCTTCACGGTTTTAATTTTACCATGTTCATTTTGATTTTCTTCGTTAAAAAATAATCTTAATATTCAACTGAATTTTATAATACTTTAATATAACCATATATATGGTTATATATATATATATATATATATATATATAGGCCTATATTTAAATAAAATTTCAAGTCACAACGCTGATTTAAACCAAGAAACTGCACATACCCTTTTTACCAAATAAAATTTCAAATTTGTACGTTTCATAGGGGGCACAAATTAGTTCTTTTTTCCTTGCTGGAAAGTAGGCAACTCACTTATGGATTTTTGATTAATTGCTTCAACTTTCCTCTAGACCGGAACACGAATGTACAGATCTCTTCTTAATCTTCCTGAAAATTTATAACTGAGCATGCGTGATCCACAGTCAAAACCCAGACGCTTGAAAAATCCATGAATGAATTGGTCATTTGGTTTGCCAATTTTTCAGCAAGCAAAAACAGAAATTTATGGACCGCATTGGTGTAAAAAAATTAATCAGTTTGATATTTTTCTCCTAAAATAAATAAAAATTCATAAACATAAATTTAGTAATGAAATAGTTTTAAACAAATTGATGGATTTTAACTAAATCTCGATCTGAAATCCTCAACTAATGCATCCCATTCATTAGAAGGAATGAACAGATTAGAAATAAATTTGAGTAGACCTACGTTTAATATATTATTATATTTCATCCAATAGATACATATCATTGCATTTGTAAAAAAAATTTACTTCCAAATTTGTATTGCAATATGACCGTCCTGATGAAGTGTTGATTTATATGATTCGGCACGAAACCTAATAGCAAGATTTGGCCAAATAATTATTTTGCTAACGGACCAAAAACTATATATAGTTTAAAATTTTTACATTCAAATATCAAAAGTTTATTAAAGAATATGTTATACAAAATGACAAAAAAATTGTTACAACAAATATATTCTTTTAATGAAAAAAGTCCATAAAAATTAATATTAACAATTTTTGTTTTATTCAAGAGTATCTATCTATACTTTCCATGTATTTTATTTATCATTAAAAAAATTAATTTTATCGATTGATTCAGGACCGAGATGGGTGAGCCGAGGTGACTGCTTTGCGAAGTAAAATAAAGGGGAAAATTTTCTAAATTGAAATTAATAAATACCTACTTGAATTCATCAATGTCTCAGAAACAGACCGACTTTCAATATTCCTTTCGAAAACAAAGCAATTAATGTCCTCTTTCATCATTTTTGACAATAATAAGGAATTTTAATTTATATAATTAAGATGAGTAGGTTTTGGGAAAAAAATGAGCCATTTTCATTCTATCAAGACGGAATTTCGATTTTTCTAACAGTTTATTTTTATCTTAGAGCAAATAAGTTATTTTTCTTTTTCTATTGACATCTTATATTAAATATAAATAAATAATAATACCAGTTCATATCCTAAATTTGATACTTATTAGATGAGTAAAATAATTTTGAAATTATATTACGAAATTTAAAGGCAAAGTTTGGGAACTATTATTTGAATGGTTGAATACATTTCTATCTAAATCTAAAAAAAAAAAAAACAATATATATATATAAATTTTGAATTAAGCTGTTTTGTGACGTTATTGGGGCTCCCAGTCCTTTCTCTAACTTTAAGTTACTCTGACTTTGGCTTTGACCCAGAGATTATTATAATAATAATCTCTGCTTTGACCGAGTCTGTCACTTGTTCTACTTCTATGGGATTATAGGCCCAAAAGAGGCCCATGGAGAATGGAGAAAATTTGTTATAAAAGACTTCGTTGAACAAG
Source organism: Anisolabis maritima (assembly GCA_010014785.2). Taxonomy (NCBI): domain Eukaryota; kingdom Metazoa; phylum Arthropoda; class Insecta; order Dermaptera; family Anisolabididae; genus Anisolabis; species Anisolabis maritima. Next base: position 29,539 of record JAAAKE020090577.1, on the reverse strand, counting down.
CAAGAGAAAAGAGTTCCCCACTCCTTTGAAATAAAACAATATAACATGTTATTAATATAATATTCTAAATAAAAAAAATCAAAAATTAAAGATAAAGTATAAGCAATAAAGATGAACCTATGCTGCTAAAAATTTTTACCTCAAACGATACGTTTAATAAATATGAAACCAATATTGTAAAATGAAAAACTTGCTTTTATAGGACTTTAATCAGTCGTGATAATTTCTGTCTTTTATTTATGAAATTATATCTTAGAAGTTTTCTGAACAAAAAATTATATTTGGATTTATATTAACAAATAAAAAAATTTTATAGCTTTCCACCCAAAGGATGATTTCACTTATATTTATGTAATTGGAACAAAGAAAAGTTAAAAATATTGTAATAGAAAATTAAACTTATGATAATTATTTGATTATTAAAAGAATTGCAAATAAGCTACTCCTCAAAATTTGGGATATAAAATTTCATTAAAATCAATTTCAGAATAAATGTTGAGTTTGACATCTACTTAAATTTTACAAATAATGCATAATAAATTGGAAAATTGATTTATTTACATTCTTGAATTTCAAAACATTTTTTTTCTGTTATAAGAGGTTTTTTTTTCCTAAATTCAAACACAATTATTCTTAAAGACATTTATTATATTCATCGAGGGATTTTTAAGTAAGTTTATTTGAGCAAATTTTCATATATTCATGTATATAGGCCTATATGAAAATTTTAAATTATGAAAGAATATAAAACGATTTTTTTTCTTCTGAGAATTTGCTTATCTACAAGCGAATTTACTACCCTTTAAGACCCAAAAAAAAGAGAAGCCGCTCGCTTCGGAAATTAAAATACATCACGAAGGTAGACCATCTTACTACCAAATTCCCTGAAAAATGTTATAGACCTTTTCAAATAATGAGGGGAAAAATGGCAGTGTCGAGATTTATCTATCTATAAATAAATTTAAGATTCTGTTTATACATCAGTCAAGATTAAATTATTTCTTAATATCTTGGCATTTCATTTTTGAGAGAAAACGAATGAACGTTTTATGAAAATTCATCATCTGTCTACGTAAAAAGAGAGATCAAAAAATTCTTGGATTAGAATCTTTATATATAAGATGGTATAAAAATTCTCTGTAAATACTGAATTTTAACAAATAACATAACCTAAAGTAACGTATCACTACAAAATGTTAATTCCTGAAATGAACAATTTACTGTCTGAAATTTTGGTTTAATTTTTAATTCTCAAAAAGAAATTATACGCTTTTCCATTCTCTTTAATTGTGTGTATGTGTGTTTCTAAATCCGCCATAATATTATAATTTATTTTCCATTAAAAATTATTTAAAAATTTAATAAATATACTTTTTTATATTTTATTCGATATTTTAACAGTAAAAAAAAAACACATTTATTGGAAAAGTTCAATTCAATTGAGCTCCCTCCTCTCTTCTGTATAATTTTTAAAATAATACACCCTTACTAATTTACATAAAATATTTATTGGATTTATAAAAATTACATTTTTTTAAAATTATAAGTATAAAGTATATTACATTTGTTATTTTATATTTAAAAAAATTAAATTAAATAATCGTTAAATTTACAAAGAAGAATTTAGGAAAAGAAATATTAAAAATTTATATCAGGTAGCTATATATAAATTTTTTTATAAAAAATTGAATTTTTGAAAGAGAAAAAAGAGTTACTTGCAGAAAAAACTCGATGAATATGAAATATAAATGTTAAAGATATACTATATAAAAAATACCAAAATTAATTAAATTAGGTTTATGGACAAAATATGGCTCGCTATTTGGGTGTAAGATTTCATTACTCTTCCTCCCAAAACATTTTTATTTTCAAAAATTTCAACTTTAAATAACCTCTCGCATTTGTGGATTTAGAGATTATAATCTGAATGATCCCTTTGCCCCTCACTCTCAAATATAGAATTAAAATGACGCCCAGAGTAGAATAGTAGAGTAGAGAGAGAGAGAGAGAGAGAGAAAGAGATCATTGAGTGGAGTTGGAAAGGAGAATTATTTTCTAAATCCCAAAATGGAACTCAAACTTTTTAAAAAGTTTTTTTTAAGAAGAACAAATAGTGCTTTGAAATCATTTGGAGTAGAATTTTTTTTTTTAATTTGGAAAAAATAAATTTTGATCAAATACGAAAAAATATGGAAAATAAAATTTAAGTACTAAGGTCCAAATGAATTGATTCGTAAAGATATTGAATTAATAAAAAATAATATGCAGTTGTCTACAAATGCTATTTACTTATTATATTACTTACTTCTGATATTTAAATATTTACAAAATTTATAATTAAAATCTGGCGTGATTAATAATACAACACACACCTTTTTCTTACCTACTTAGGCAAGAGAAAATAATGTGCTGTGCTGTGACACCAAATTTTTTTCTTTATTAAGGTATATCAGCACCCAAAATATAAATAGTGGTATCGCCAATTTTTTCATTCCACATTTATGTCAAGGGTAATATTTATAAATATAAAAAAAAATTAAAATGGCAACTAAATCTTGTTTATTTAAATCTTTATTATTATAGGATTGGAAAATATTTATACTCGCATTTTGATACCATGGCAACCATCTCTCCTAACTTTCCTATGAGCTTTTTAAAACCTCAAATTGAAAGTCATACACTATTGTGATGTGAAAAATGAAATGAATACATCTTAAAGATTTTTTAATTTATAATATAAGCCAATTTAATCAAAATTGTTAGAGTGGTTATTAGAAAACCATAAAAACTCTCAAAACGTAAAAATGTAAACGATAAGTAGATTTCAAAGATAATCTAAATAATAATTAATAGGTACATAAATTTTAATCAAAATCGTTAGAGCCGTTTTTTGATAAAATCGAAAAAACCAATATAATACATGAGTAAAGCATCAGTACTCTTTGGCTTTCTTGTCGCATACCACCCAGCTTAAATTTTTTCGTTCTTGAGATATTTTGTTCACAAACAAACATTTTTTTTAAACTCAGGGGACTTCAAAACATGTATTTTGTTGAAATCTCGACATAGAAATTTGCAATCCTATATTTGTATATTACATAGGAAACGTTAATACAGGCATGCCTCGTTTAACACTACCTCCGTTTAGCGCTGTTTCGTTATAGCGCTCAAATCAGTCATTACCAATAGAAATCACAGACTCCGCATCAGAATCGGAAGATCCTCTTGAAAAAGTCCTGACAAAAAAATGTTTAGAACATAACATTGGGATCATTCAAAATTCATTGGAAAATTTATGCGAAAATGATCCCAACTTTGAAAGGTCTTGCTCAATAAAACGGGGAGTTTTAAACCAACTATCTCCCTACTTTGAATTATTGAAAGAAAAAAGAAAAACGCCAAAGCAATTAACTTTAGATAGCTTCATCAAAAATAAGTGAATTAAAAACTCCATGTTTCTATTTATGTTATGTAATTTTTTTTTATTGAATTTTAATTTATTTTCTTGTTAAAATGGAATACATATTATTTTTATAAAAATTACTAGTTGTCAAAAATGTAGAAGGAACGGAACCCCATATTTTGTACAAATAGTGCCTCTATTAACGCTCTTTTTCCAGCAACGCTTCCTGATCGTTAAACGAGGTATGCCTGTAGAGGCAAAAGAAAGCAAAAATACTACATACTCTATATCTTTAAACTGCGTAGTGAATTGTTGGGCCAATGCAATTCTTTTTTTTTTATTAATAAAAATGTTTTCTCCTCTCTTGAAAGAATTCATTCTTTTTGAATTATATAAAATATCTGAGATTTATTTATCTTATTTTTCTTTTATAGCTCCATATTTAGTTGTGAATAAAAGCGATAACAATATATTTCTTGACTAAAAAAAAAATAAAAGTGTTAATACACAAATAACCCTCGATGTACTCGAAATTAACAACTAACGTCATCTTGTCAATGGTTTAAGTGTTTTTTTTTTTCTTTTTTTTTCTTTTTTTTTTTTTTTATTTAGTTAGTTTTTATAAAAAATTAAATTATCTTAACATGTAATCTTAAATTTATTTGTAAATAGAAAAATATAAACACTCATATTGGGTGATGTAATTGAGTTACGGAACGACCTGCCTCTATTAGCCTTGCTCCCGAACCCCTCAAACGTTTGGCCCCGGGGCTTCAGCCCACCCTCTCGACGGCCCTCTTTATTGGTAATACACATTTTAACGATTATTAGGTTTAATAAAAGAGATTTTTGGCACCAATTAACAATATTTTATATTATTAATTTACAATTCGTCACAAAATAAATTGGAAAAACGCAATATTTTTTGTTTCGTATCAAGAGATCATAAAGAAAACAAAAGATGAGGTTGTCCATTTTATTTTGAGACGAATGACATATTTATTTTTTGAAGTATTTTGGAAGAGACATTAAATGGCCAAAGGTTTTTAAATTTTAACCCGATGCATATATTCTGATCAGATTTAAAAAATTATAAAAATATTTTTTTTTACCATTTATTTTACTAATATTTATTTATTTATTTATTATTTTTTAATTCTTCTTTTAAGCATGTATTTTTTAACACCTTACTATTGATGAATACTTATTCAATTAATCCGAATGAGTTCCATATATTTCTGCCAAGTGGGAAACTAAAAAATGAAACTCGGAACATGGGAAAATCGACCCATAGCCATTCCAGGCTTGGCCATAAATTGTATAGTTAAACCTGGCTAAAACCTTAACGAGGACGGGAGGACCTGAAGTAATCTCAGCCTTTGAGAACTTAATTTCATTTAATTAATTTAAGAAACATTAGCACCTAACATAATTTTTAGTTGATTTAAAGTTAGAGGGCCTAAATCCCGACTCTTCACGGACAAATAAACTACATAGGCCTATTACTCACAATTTAACCAAAACCTTTTAATATTTCTCTTCAAATCCTTTTCTTCTCTAGCCTTTATAAAGGTATTGGGATCGGTTAAAAAACCTCAGTTCAACGTTTCCTGAGTTAAAAAAAATTTTTTTTTCTTAGCACTCTCTCTCTCTCTTCTTCTGTAAATGTCAATTTAACCAATTTGTTTCATTTCGCCAGGTCTCCAAATATTTTTCATACTATTTATAGGTAAGAGAAAATAAAAATAGAACAAAAAATCAAGAAGCGTTTCTTTACTATTTGCTTGGAATTAGTTGGATGCTAATAAATAATTAGTAAATGAATAAGTGTGAATCGCTAAATGTTTTTTTAAAGGAGGCGCCTCTAACCGTCATCGAGGTTGTAGTGTTAGTTAGTGTTGGAGTAGTGGTAGTAGTTGTAGTAGTAGTGTGGCGGTGGCGGCGTGGTGGCGGCGGCGGCCCTTCAGGCTTTGGCGGGGAGTAAGAGTTCTAGGCTGCTGGGCGTGCGCGGATCAATGGGCGGGGGACCCGGGGCCGCAACGTTGGCAGTCCTGGCGGCTCAAGCATCGTCGCCGTTGCGCAGTGCTCACCTTTCTCATTCTGCGGATGCAGCCCATCTGCCTTGGTCTACTCCGCCAATGATGGTCAGCTGGGTCGGTCAGGGTAGCCCCGGAAATGCGCGTTAGCCATTTCACGGCCGTGGCATACACCTTATCACGACATCATGATGTTCGTGTACGGTTCCGAGATCACGTAGACATGTAATCCCATTTTTTTGCCCGCGCTGCTTGGCGAAGAGAGCAACTCTGGTGGCGTGATGGCGTCGGCGGAGGGCCCGGCCAGCCACGGGCATAGCTTTAGCAAGAAAACCTTCCACAAGCCCACCTATTGCCACCATTGCACCGATATGCTCTGGGGCCTGATACAGCAGGGATACATCTGCGAAGGTATCCTTCAACCCGCTTCACCTGCCTGTCTGCCTGCCTGCCTGCCTGCCTCAAACTTGTTGTATCATTGTATAACTTTACATTTTTTGTTATTTATTTATTTTTTTATTTATTCTCTATTTTTATTTTATTTTTTTTTTCAAAGCTTTAACCCTTTTCTAGAAGCAGCAGCCGGGGGAGTGTGTCGTCCTCAACACCGTTCCAGATAAGGTGATTCCCAAACTTGTCAAAACTATTCCTTCTACAGCTGGATCCTTTTTTCATATTGATTTTCCTTTGGCCTATTTTTTTTATTATATATAAATAACGGACCACATACATACATATCTTATTTCAGATATCCATAATTTTTTGTTTCAGACTTGATAAAGGCTCGGGTCAAGCCGAAACGTTTTTTTTATAACCATTGTTTTGAGATTAATAAACTAACATAAACATTCCCTCGTTGTTTCAAACATAAGTTCAATTTTTTTTTTTAATGTGGTTATAATTTTAAATAAATAAGATAAATTCGTATAAAATTCAATTGAAATATTATTTTAAAAAAACAATAACAAATGCTTATTTAGTATAAAATTTTTCTTTATAAACCTTGAGACAAAAAAAAAAAAATGTTACAATAATTTTGAAATAACCTTAAAAACCTGTATTTATTCTATTCTACTAAGATATTTTCCAGATTCTGAAATAAAAATAATCAAATATACAAATTTATTTTCATTTAAAATTAAGTATCCTAAAAAAATCTTTAAACTAATAGAGATAGTTTAATTTTAGTATTTAGTATAACAAACCAAGTTAGAAAATTTCGATATAAATGAACAACAAATTATAATTTTACAAAACATGTTTCTGATAAGTAGCGTGACAAGCGATGGGGGTTTAAGAAAGTATAAGAATTTCACGAGAACATACTTATTCAGATATTAATAAATTTCTAATTTAAAAATTTATATAAATATTTATATATAGTTCTATTTGTGTTATTTCTAAAAATAACCAAAAAATAAAAATAGCCTTAAGAACTTTGAAGTATTGAGTATTTACTTTTAAAGGTATTATTCTCCTAAGAATTAGATTAACATATTTTAACAGATATTTATGAAACGGTTGATAGTCACTCGCAGGAGAGAAAAGTAATTTCACTCTTCAAAAAAAATAGCACACGTGTAAAATAAAACAATTCTAGAGAGGAGGGAGAGGGCTTGGTTCCCTTGACCCATAACTTCAGGGTTGGTTATACAACAGTCAAAAAAAGTTCACAAATTAGTAAAATAAATAAGTACGATTTATTATCACTAATTAACTGCTAAAATAATGCTATTATTGGTTTCGAAACCCAAAAATGGAATTTATTAAAAGAAAAAGTATATAATGATATAAATAACACGTCAAAATGGAAACCTCCTAAATCTCTGCTATTTCTCTCAAAAATACTACTTTAGGGTATATAGGAAAAAAGATCAGTGTCGTAACTAAAATTTAGTTCCCCCAGGGCGATTCCTCATTATGGTCCATCCATAGTGGACCATTTTTCCAGTCTTTACGATTATAAATCAAAATGCAAAATTGTCCTCGGACAGACCCCACCCGGACAACAAAGAAAGATTTTTGGCATATAAGAATAAATGCAGTTTTTTAAGATTCTTTAAAGACTATGTGTATATATTCAGTACACCAGAGGCCTAGCCATCAAAACTTTTTAAAACCACAAAGAAAGAATTTTAATCTTAGGGCCTAAGTTGATTCTCTTAAATACTCATTTTTTGGTATAAGCGTCTATCTATATCAAATAAAAAGTAAAACATACCTGAAAGGGAGGGGGTTTATTGGCAAAATCCACCTTCAGGTTTAAAAATTAAAGAAAATTGGAAAACTGAAAAAAATTAATAAAAGAATAAATAAAATAGAAATAAAAATGGGATCTAACGTCTCTCTCCTCTTTCCTTTATTCAGGATCCTCCACTATATATACACACATTGCTTTTTCCTGGCGGTATGCGACACTTCTTAAACGCTTTTTATGTTCAAGCTGAATAAAAATAAAAACTCAAACGAAAATTCCAAATAAATAATAAAATACAATATATGATTGATACCTATAGTGGCGTAACTAGGCGTTGGCACCGGGGCAGTCGCCTGGAGAGCTCTCTTTTATGAAGAGCGCCAGTGGGGCAATCTCTTAATCCCACGGGCCCCACTGGTTCTAAAAGATTAGAATTTTACTAACTTGAACGAAATATATCATCTATAATGAAAGCTTTGATCAAAATTTTCATGTTGAATGGTTTTTTATAAGTAAAAAAATAGAACTTATTTTGCCCAATTAGAACGAAACTTTTGCCACTTCTAAGTAAACTGAGCAGAGCCACTACGCCCCTAAACTTGATTAGAAAATAAAACTACAAAAATTAGCTAATTTAATAAATATAATAAGTAAAAGTCTAAAAGATTTGCTACTATCCAGAGCATAGACAAGGAAAGGCCTTTCCTCAGATTACTTAAATTTGACAAATTTCGTTCTAAACAAGAACTATACTTACATGTTTAGTATTGCAGTAGCATAGAAAAAATTTTGATTTAGAAAAGGGAGGCGGGAAAAATTTTGTAGTATTTAGAATTGTTTTTCTCTTTTTTTTTCTTATATTTATTATTCAAAATTCTAATTTATTTTTTTGCAAATTTTTACTAATTTTTGTTTTTGCTTTCTGCCTCCAAGGGAAGGGCCTGTGTACGCCACTCATATCATTTATAAAGTGTTAAACAAGACAATTTTAGGTACTGGGAAGAGGAGCAGAGGGCCCATCTGCCTCTGATGTATCACATCTTATCGAATAGGAAATTTCACAAAGTGATGTTTAAATATCAAAATTATATTGTCTTTTTTTCATAATCTACATTAATATTATTTTTTTAAAAGTACATATTGTCATACATATTCCCTCTATCCTATTCCTTATCTAGAGTTCTTTTTCTCTCATATCGCCAATTTATCTTGAGATAACATCAATACAAATACACAATTTTTTTTTCATATTTAAAAAAAATTTTTTTTTTTTGTTGAAATCTGAAGAATGATATAAAAAACAATTAGCAGTGGCCGTTAAATTTATTAAATAAATTTTATATAGAATGACAAAATTAAAAAAAATTTTTAAATATTTTGTATCTAAATATCACAAAATACCAAAAGCAATTAATAAAATTTTAATTATTTTTATGATAATTCAATATCAAGAATTTGGCAATATATATATGCCAAAATAAAAGAAAAGTAGACCAAAGGAAATTTCCTCTTTTATAAATATTAAGAAATGAAATCCTAAAAATTCCTTATACTTAAGAATTTAATTCTCAATTTAAAAAATTTTATCTAAAGATTCTTTTAATGAAATTAATTACTTATTTTTTTACGAAAAAAAATACTGAAATATAAGAATCATTAAATGAACACCTAGAGAAAATTTTTATATAGAGGATTATATTATCAATCTATTTCTAATCCTATGGGTTTGATTAGGAGGTGTGATATTCACTCCCCCCTCTACCTCTCTTCTCCTTTTTCTATTAGTTAGTAGATTTTCTTTTGCTGAAAGCTTTATTTATTTTTTATTTTAATTTTATTATATTTATTATAATCTTTCTAACATTTTCACACTAATAACTGCTATTACTACCAGATCTTGATAAAATATTTTTTAATCTATAATATCTTATAAATAACTAATTGATAATTAAAACAAAAATTTTCCGTTTAGAGAATTAGAGTAATCAGGAGTTAAAATGAAATATCTCTAAAATTGGTTGAGATATCAAAATAAAAATTTATAACAATAATGATTTAAATTATTATACTAGAATAGAAAATTTGCCTTTGCTAATGGATGTAAATAAAAATTTTTAAACATAATTATAATTTATTAACTCCTATATATAGGGTGCAACTGGGGATCTCTCACTTGACGGACCAGTGCTCTATCTTGAGCTACTGAGCTCCAAACGTTCCTTAATTGGGACCATTATCAGAACTTTTTATTAAGATTTAAAAATAATAGAAAAAAAAAAAAAATACCCAACTATAAGAATCAGTTAAGACTTAGAGAAAATTTTTAATATAGACGATTTTCGATTATCCCTCTATTTCTAATCCTATGGGTTTGATGAAAAATTAATAAAATATATCACAATTTCTTATTATTTTCACAAAAAATTTAGAAATAAATTTTATTTTTTAGCGTAAAAGAGAAATTGTAATCATATCAATTCTAAAAATTTTAGAAATAAGCAAGTAGTCAGTCTATTTGTGACACGAATTAATATTTTTTAGCAAGATGTCTATTTCGGTAGTTATGTATAGAGCAAATTCGATTAAATGGAATTTTATACAATTTCATATCTAATCTTCACATATAAATATCTCAATTTTAATCAACTTTTGGGTTCCATCTAAATAAAATGATGTTTTTTAGCCACCAGTAAACTGTATTTATTTTATATGAATCAGTACCAAAAGTTGGTCATTTTGAAATAAAGCTTAAATATGTATAAGAAAAAAAAATTTCATCACGTCTGGCAATATTCTTTTAGGAGACAGGGCCACAAATAGTAGCTACACCAGTTCATTATGAACAGTCACTCGAAAAGTGTAAATATATAGCTAAACGCCCCAACGACTGGAGTTTCACGACGGAACTCTCTGTGTTATATACCAATTATAATTAAATGATGGTACGTGGAAGTATATATATATATATATGGATTACACCATGACGTTGATTTTAACATTCTAATTAGATCTAATTTTCAAACTAATTAATCGAATAAATCTTTCAACAATAATTTCTAAATATATTATTTTATTTATGAAATAAAAATAATTTTATTACTTGATCAGATAATTTTCATAATTAATATAATTTACTATTCCTTTTATGACAAACATAACATTTCAAAATTTGTTCTATAATTTACTTAATTCTTAAATTTATAAATTGATTTAGGAATAGGCTACAGGGGCTCATGCTCCCATTGAGAAATTTTTTTCAAATTTTACCTAGTTACAGGAAAACATATTGAAATTTGAAGTGCATTTTTTGAAAAACTAAAAATCATTAAATTTACAATTTTTTAGTTATATATATATTATATTTGATCAAAATAAAAATAATAGTAGTAATTAAAATTAACAAAAAGTTTTTTTTGTTATTTGAAACATCATTTAAAAAAATCATCAATTTTTAAAATTTTATAATTATATATTTAAATTAATAATTAATGAATCGATTAAGTACAAATTCAATGTTGTTTTTTTTCTAAATATACTATTATAATGACAGGAAAATTATTCCATTAAATTTAAATATCTCTTTCTCTCTCTAATTGTTCATTTCTCATTATATATATGTATATATATTTACTAAGTATATATTTTTTAATTTTTATTTCTGTCTAGTCTGTTCATTCTGTATATTACTGAAATTAAAACACGGCAAATTTTCAAAACAAATTAAATAAATTTTCAAATTAAAAAAAAATGCTGTATAGCATGAGTTTTGATGAAAATCACTATATAGATTTACTATTTTTCAGTTTTGGCTGCTTTTAAAAATTATTAAAAAACCGTAAAATTCAACTTTTTTTTTTAAATTTTAAAAAGTAATTATATAATGATATTTATTATATGAACAGAGCCGGATCAAGAAAGTTTTATGCCATAAGCGGACGCCTCCATTTTTCCTCTGTTTTTATTTAGAAAAGTACAACTTTAGCATCCTTTTTGGTGAGGCGCCCAGGTCAGCACCTCTTAATATTTTATTTAGTGTAACGGTTTAGGCCATACTTTTTTTAGTTGCCGTATATAAACTTAATCTCTCACCAACCAAATTGGTTATCACTTAGATTTATGTTTAGAAACTCTAACAGCCCTAAATGAACCTGAGATGTGAAGTAGAGTTTTTAATTGGTATTTAATTAATTATTCACTTAAAAGAAAAACTTTCCAAATAAAAATTACTAATCCCTATCATTTATATTTTGTAAATTTTAAGATTTTTTTCTAGGGTAAATTACAAAATTCATTTTTCACATTTGTTAATCCACGCTAAAAACTAATTAACTCTTTAATTAATAACTTAATATTATTATTGGCAATAGTTATTGAATTGACATTTTATTTACAGATACAGCTATCTTATTTCAATAATTTTTTTAAACTAGCTACTGTAATTGTCTAAGCGTGCTATTTCCAAAAATAGATTTTGTTCACAATTACTTTAGGTAAGATAAAGTAAAATATATGCATTTATCAATGCCATTTACATTCGTAACCGATGTAACTTTATTGTTTTGTTGGTAGTCTGCTAAAATCAGGACGGGGAATTTCAACAAACCAAACTCTGCACTCTTCAATTTTGCAACATGCAACGCCCCTTTTCCCACCCCTTATGCCATATATAATTTACAAACATGCAGGTAACAATTTTTTTTTAGAAAATTATCTCATTTATGAGTCTCCACACTGTTTAATAGTTAGCAAAGTTTTAAGAAATAAAATTTGATGTAGGAAACGTTTCCCTTTTTCCATTATTGCTCTTCTTATAAAAAAAGACGATTTTATTTCTAATTAATTTTATTTTCAATTCTAATTATGTTAAATGCATAAAAAACTCCTCTCTCGATATTTTGCAGTGAATCTCTCTAAACTCGAGTAAATCCTGGTGAAGCTTCTCGGTCGTAAACTAAGCAATCTGTTTAGGTATTATAGTATTGATATTATTGATTATCTTCACTACTTGTAAATTAAATTATTATTGATTAAAATTGAAAAAATTATTTTATGTTTAATAGTTTATAATCGTATAAATTTACATAAAATTTTCACTTTCAAAAAAAATTTCTCAAGACAAATAATACTAGAAAATTTATTTATTATTATTATTTTATTAAAAAAAATTTATTAATTCTTTTTTTCTATTTTAAAGTTATATTTTATTTCTAAAAGATCTTCTCTTTTCATTATAAGTGAAGTAAAAATTTTAATATAAATATATAAAATAAAATAGAGTAACTGACCGGTAAAGAGGAGATAGTGTGAGAGTTAATTTCATGCAACAAAATATTTTTCCCTTATAATATGGATGATTTGCATATCAGCTCTATTTAGAATTATGCAATACAAATTTAATTATTATATAGAAAAATAATATTTTACTAATGTAAATTTAATAATAAATATATATTTTACTTAGTCAAAATGACTAATGCTAAATAAAATACAAAAGAATAAAAAGTTATCTTTTGTTTCATCTTAATTATTAGAAGAGTTATATAAAATTCAAAATACTTATTAAAACATTATGAAATTTAATGACTTCGATTTTCATGTACCTCTCTTAATTATTCATTGAGATAAAAAAAAGGCAATGCCAAATTACTTATGAGACGGATGATATATTTGTTACCGGTAATGTTGACTTTAACTAGTTAAATATTTTAGATAGGGTTCTAAAATAAATACTATAACTGGGTAATTTTGGTAGCTGATAAAGAATAGTTAATGTACGAAATTCTTTGAAATAAACAAACCGCCCGCAATTAATAACTTTTCTAAAAATAAGTATAGAATAGAAAAAATACTTTTTCCAATTAATTTGAATTTTGTTTGTACCTGAACTGATTTCTGAATCCAATTTAAACCAACTTAACAAAAATTTTCTCATTTTTCCATATAGTTCTACAGCCTCTTTTCCATTACTGCACCTTGGACAGACAAGGTTCTAAATCAAGGAACAGGTGTGGAAAAAATAGAAAAAATTCGAAGAACGGTTTTGAAAAAATGAGAAAATTCTTTGTAAAGTATTTTAAATTTGATCCAGCTATCATACATAATACTCTATAAATCCCTTCCCGGATGGAAATGGAGAGGGCGCCTAACATTTATTTTAAGAAATGAAAAAAAAAATTATTTGATGGACAAGAATTTGTTGGATTCAAAAAAATGAATATAAAATTTTAAATAAACTATTTATGGTGTGGATTCGAAAAAAATGAGAAAAAAATATATTTTACTTTTGCGAGCGAAATTCTGTTAATCTGTTAAATGCAATATGACGATGTGAGTTAAATTAATAAACTAGGGTTTTAAACCATTTTCCGAAAACTCCGATTCTGAGAACTTGTGCTCCATTTCTTCCATCTCAAAGAAACAAATATTGATTAAAATTATATTTTTTTTTTCTTAATCTTTTTTCTATTTTTCATTTTCAATTTATTTAATTTATTTTTTTTTAAGTTTTGCTTGTCTTCAACAGCTTTGAAATAATATTATTCATGCCTGTTGATTAATAGCCGTTTAAGCATGTAAGTCCACTAAATGTACTATAAAAAATATCCAAACTTGAAAATTCATCAAGTATTTTATATATATTCACTAATACCTTAAGAAAGTGGAATTTCTACTAAGTATAGTATTCTAATGTTTTACAAATATAAAAGTTGTAGGATACTTGTGAAAAAAGTAGAAATTAATATTGATTAGGAAAAGAAATTAATTCACGAATTAGATGACTATCGTCAGTTAGATATTTGTCTTCTTTAATTTAGATATAAAACGAAACTTAATTTAAAAAATTTAATTTTATGTAAATTTCATTCCTGTATACTCGATAGATATTTTTGAAACACAACGTTTATTGATTGTGAGATTTCGAGCGCACCGAGTTTTTAATTGATATCTAATTAATTATTCACTTTAGAGAAAAACTTTTAATAAAACTTGTTCTAATTACTATAGTTTATAACTTTCATCTAATAAATTTTTATTCGGTTAATGGAAAAATAATTATTCGTTTATCCAGTTTAAAAAAAAGTAACCGTTGTTTGAAAGAATTAATTGTTCGTTTTAAACAATTAACATCACAAACAAAATAATATAATTTGAAAGAATTGTTTTGTTATAATCGTTTTATTCAATAAATGTATTTATTTATTATATTGTATTCATTCATTTATTTCGAGTAAATAAATTCATAAACGTTTATAATAATATTTTTTATTTAAACCACTTATTAATTATTTTTTAACTTTTGTAATTATTTTGAAAAGTTCATTGATTAACCAGTTAAAAGTTTTTGAGTTTTTTTCAAAAAAAAAAATTAACAACCTTTCGATAATATTTGCAAATTTAATTTACTTAGGTGGGTAGAAAAAAATTATCTGACGATTGCAAATGTTTATTATCTAATTAAACTTCTGGCTAATTTTAAACTCAATATTTTATGATTTTAGAAATTTAATATGCTAAATTAGTTTACTGCTATATTTATTTTTTATGAGCCAACTTGGATTAATTTAGCTCTTCCTCAGTGCATCCAAAAAGCCATAACCCAAAGTGAGTTTGAATTTGACAGCTTAAACCGTAGCTAGACCTATGTTAGGCCACAAAATTTACAATTAAAAAAAATAAATAAATAAATAAAAAGTTTATTCTTAAATATTATTCGGAAATATATACGATATTTTAGAAAACTTATGGGCTCTAAAATTCGAGCTCATAAATTTTCAACAATTTTAGGCTAGCTTCGTTGATGTTGATATTTTCAAAATTCACCACATAAAAATTAATTTCTTACAAATAATAAATAATAATAATTAAATATATGCCCTGTCGAATTGAATCTAAATTGAGGTAATCAAGCTGACGCGCTAATAAAGAGGAGTTAATATTAATACTAATTAAGAAAATTTTTAAATTACAAATTTTATTTTTATTATTATAATAAATGGATGATGGTTATTTACTTTTAAAATTTCATTCAATTATTATGGATCATCGATTGTTAATATTTGAATAAAAAAAAAAAATTAACCAAAGAACTCTCCATTGCCCCTTTAGACTTCTTTATAAATATTGATTTTGACGTTTTTCAGGAAACTGAGTGGATAATAAATCTCGAAACGTCAGATGATTAATTTTTTTTTTCTTCCTGGAAATTTTCCTCTTGTAAAACAATAATAAATACAGCTATTTAACTTAATTAACAATATTTATCTTTAGATAGATTGTCTTAAATTTAGACAATCAATATTGCTAATATTAACGATTTAAAAAAAAATTCTTATTTATAATTAATGTTATATATATTTAATTATGAAACTAATTTATCTGAATAAAATACATTTCGATCAGATTTTAAATAATAAAACTTTTCTGAGATAGAGCTTGTTTGAAGATTAATATATAGGTCAAATTTATCTATTCATATTTTTAATATCTTAAGTATATATAAAACAAAATTAATTCCCTATAAATATATTCGCAAAAAGACATTTGAATATTATTTAGCAATTGGAATTATTCTATTAAGATGTTGTTGTTGTTTTTATATAAAGTTATTAAGTAAATGACGTTAAAATCGTTTAATCTGAAAATGAAGATTACCAATCTTGAGGACTTATTAATAATTTTATTAATATTGCGTGAATTTAATTTATTCTTAAAATTATATAATTATAATAAAATAATTCTTTCAAATCATTATTAATTAAGGAAACAGGTAAGAAATATTTTTTTATTTAATTTTTTTTAATGTTGCTTGAATATATTACATATTCCTTAAATGTAGTTTTGGTGTTTTAATATTTGTTTATGTTTGTGGTTGTAATATATTTTTAAGTTTAAGAGATACTAATGATTCTAGTTGTTTAATAAGATAACAATTGTTTTCTTCTTTAGAAGATAAATGTATATTGTACAATAAATGTCAAAACATTTTTTTTTATTGAAATTGTTCCCAACACTTTGATGTGTCTCGGTTGCTGACCATTAATTCACAGGGGCTAAATCATTTATCAATCAGGCAGAGTTTTATTATCCAAAAATAAATAAATAAGAAACAAATAAATAAATATTTAATAAAGATGAGAAGAAACACAGTTCTATAGGCAAATAAATTAATATTCCCTTTTGAAATGAAATATTTATGAAAAATACAATTACCGTTGTCCTTTGTAAAATTTTTTAAAATTATTTAATTTAATGTATTTGCTCTTTTTTCTGCAGAAAATATAAAGGAAATAAATTTAAAAAGTTAAAAGAAATTTTTTTTCATTGACTTTTTATTAAGACCGAAAGGTTTTCTTCATCAGAGGTAAAAAGTCGTATGCAATCATTAATATCAGTCAAATTTTTTTTTCATGGTCTGTTTTTTGGAGCCAGTAGCTTAGCCAGGATTTTTGTTTTGAGGAGGAGGGGAGGTGTCCAAATAAAATTTTTTCTTATATAGCCTCTAGAGATGTTTTTTTTTTGCAAGTTGTTCTTATCATGAATTCAATTTAAACTTATTTTTATATTTTTTTCTTCATTATTTTCATTATTATTTTATTTGGATTCTTTATTTACAATTTTTTTTTCAATGGAGCAGACCTAAAACTCTTTTATCATGATCAAATCAGTGGATCTCCCGTCTTGTGAAATAAAATTTACTTAAATCCCAATTAATTTAAATAAATATGGAGGGTGTTTAAATGCCAAAAAATACTTAAGAAAAAGATTTATTTTGAAATTGCTTATTATTATAAATGTTCTTCTCTCAAAAGAGGATAATTATTAATTAAACTTTAATGTGATGTTCATATTAGTTTTTCCTATTGATAAAGAAGAGCCTATACAAACTCAATGAAACAAATTTCTTTTTATTTTTTTTCTTTATCTTCGCTTAGATATACAGCAAATATTGCACCAAATAATTTGGAAATAGAAAAAAAAATCATATCCAAATATTTTTCTTTCTTTCTACTTATAAGGATAAATTTTTTAATTTTGTTGTTGCCTTCAGGTTCAAAAATTCTGGAGGACCAAATATATGTAGCTCTATATTATATATTTTGATATTTATTTGATTGTATTGTGTATAAAATATTTAAAAATAATAGGTATCGTAAAATAAAAGCTGGTATTCCAGTTATTTGAAAAATATCATAAAAGAATCATATAACTTATTCATCTGATCAATTCAAGGTGGCTTCCATTTATATCATTAATACAAATTTTTATGAATAGCAATTTTATTCTTTTTAATTTTTGAAAAAGGACCTTGTTTATATATAAAAATATATAAATCGCCCATATATTTTTTTTTAATAAACTCTAAAAATTAGATTTTATCAATTTACATTTTTATTCCCCTTTAGTCCTCATATTTTCGTGGCTATTTAAAAAAAAAATACAGGCTTTAGTGAATGTTTTTTTGAATTCGCGGGTGAATCAAATCCTTCATTTTTTATTTTTTATTACTACATTATTTTTAAAAGTTTTCTCTTTGTTCTTCGTAGTTTCAAATTTTCATGTGAATATTTGCCACCAGAGTGGGAGTTGTTTATACCTATAATAGAATGATAAACGACATTTCTGTAACCAATTGCCCAAGAACTGCCGACCTCTTCATCATGGGAAGTTTCTTGCTGGTCTCCTTCGACTCTTTTACTTAAAAGGCGAATCTTATTGTAGGTGTCTGGCCAGGGCGTACAGAATGAAATAGGATCAGTAGGGAGTTTGATGATGAGCAGGTCCACTTGTGAAAATGGCTGGAAAAGCATCCTCTATGATTCTAGAAGGTGTTTAAATTTCATAGTAAAATGAAACTAATTTATATACAAGGAAAGCTTTTCTAAAATTATTTTTTGAAATTAATAATAAATTTCATCAATCTTATATATATATATATAAACAGAAAAAATTTTTGTTACATAATCTCTATTTCTATAACTAAAATAAGAGGACTTACAATTTTCTAATACAATTCAAATTTTTCCATTTTTTTTTTAAATGTAAGATGAGACAAGAGAAAATAAAATCTCTTGATGATTCTGTATAATATGTACCTTTATATTTTTTTCTTTATTTATTTATATTATTTACAATTATTATCAAAACAACTCTTAAAAACTCTCAGAGAAAAATATTTACTTAAGAGGTGTTTTTTTTATCTCTCTTAAGAGGCGTTTTACTCATCTCATATATATATAAATTGAAGTGTCCAACCTTCATCTCACTCTATATTTTATAGGTCTTGTTTATTTGTCCAACATATCCATATCCTGACATATTATTTTCAAAAAAAAGCAAATAAATAATAATAATAATAAAATACATCTAAAAATTTCATTTAATTAATATTAAATATAAATAAATAAATAAAGAGTAAAAAATTATTGTTTTCACAATTATTTTTTACTTTTTAGTACATTTATTGTTTAATTATTAAAATAAGCAATATTACTATATTTATACTTGAAAATATTTTTAAAAAAATTAATTTAAATTAGGAAAATGCCATAGTCGGGCCATTGGAAGGGGATTCTTGAGGTTATCTCCCCCCCCCCCCCTTCCGGCTAGAAAATTAGCGTGGAGCAAATACCTCTAACAAAAGACTTATACAAGTTTATTATTAATCTATGGAAGGTATTGTAATCATTGGGAGATGGTGATAGATGATCACGAACTATTGTCTTTACGTATGTAGTCATATGTATTTGCGATTGTTGACAAGTTTACTATTTCTCTACCTGACCAATTTCCATGATGCATACATTTGTTTTTGCTCCTGGAAGATAGACAATGGCCAACTCACTAATGGATGCATTCTCGTTAAATTTTCCTTGAAATTAACAAATGACCATCTGTCATTAGAGGAGTTCTAGAGCAATTAATCGAAAAATACATTAGCGATTTGGTCATTTGTGTTACCTACCTTCCAGAAGAGAAACTCAAAAGAATTTCTACAACGCATCATAACTATTAAATATAATTTTATTAATTGCATATTTCATTTTTTCTTGAACACAGTAAAACTCTTACTTCATAAACTAATCAATGGTTCGCTGAAAAAGACTTACAAAAATCAAATAAAATAAAAAATTTCACTTACATATTATCTTTTATCTTTTAATGATTTTTAGAAAAAGAAAAAAAGTGTAGATTAATCTCTATAACATTGAAATAAAAAAAAAAAAGGAAATTTATTTAAAATAAATATTAAATTAGTTTTTGCAAAAAAGTGATCGATCGTTTATGACTTTTGTTTTTGTTTTCTAGAAAAAGCCAAAAAATTGTATGATGTAAATATTTTGATTTATATCGACTAGAAATATCCTTAGCTGGCTAAATTTATTTAATTTTTTCAATTTCATAGAAACAAACAGAAAGATTATTTATTCGCTCTAAAGAGTAAACTTGTTTAATATGAAATCTGTATAAGATTAAAACCTGTAAAATATCCAAATAATAAACTAGATATACTTTGCTAGGTGAGATTTGGTAATCGTTGTACCTTATCTTTCGTCGGGCTTGACTTGATGATGTGACTATGCGCGTATGTGTGTGTGAGGGGCTCTTATCGTTTGCTTGCCAAGATAAGAAACCTGGGTATTGCAACGAATGTCGGATATCTAATTGATTTGTTCTACTGGCTCCCATTGTAATTTTTCTCGGTTCATTTATAATGAAAAAATTTGTTGATTTTTTAGATATAAATAGTAAATCAGTCTCGAATAAAATAAAGTTCCTTTCCTTTCTTCCAAAATAGTGTTTTGTTATTGCATTTGTGGCAAATTGCGCAAGAACATGTTATTAATCTTTCTAACTTCTTAGTGGTCCTCTTCGACTTTAGTGTCTCTCCCTAATCGTATAGTGAATTGAAATAAGACTCGGACCCAACATTACATCTTTAGACCCGTGTTCAAAAACATTCTTAACGTAGGGCTTTTTTATATATCATTTTTTAAGATAAAATTTTTCTTCACTCTTTAATTAGAAGATCTATGAATTAAAATTTTAATCTAAGAAATTATATAACTAAATAAAAAAGCATAGTAACATAGTAAGTTAAATTGTGTTTCTGAATACGACCCATTGAGTCGAGAAGGGTCCATAAAGATTGGTAACAATGTTTAGAAGCTTGATATTTCTTAAACAAACAAGAGAAGACCTCCTCCTTAATAAAATACTAATTTTTTGTTTTCAATGGCCTCGGCAACATAACCATTTGACAAACATGAGTGTAGATAATTACCCTTAAGAAGAGAGTAATAATAATAATAATAATAATCTTATAATAATTAAAAATTATAGCCTGATTAAATTGGATCCAATACCCATTAGTATTTATTGAATATTTATTTATTTACTTTTTCACTTAGCTATTTCACCATTAATATTCTTTATATAAAAGAGACATTCTTTATTAACACATCAAATTGTATCAATTTCTTTTATTATAATCACATTGTATTTAAATCACCTGGCCAAAATCAAGTTGGCATGTCTTACTTGAAAAACCTTTTTGTCTCAAATTCATTCCAAAGTAGACCTCTTATTTCCCACTCCTTCCCTCCTCTCCCGGGGGTTTCGAATGATTTTAATTTGATTATATAAATGAATGTTAAATCTTTTTCATTTTAAGGCAAAATATATTCTTTCATTAAGTTAAATACAAATTTTCCTCAATGAGTTTTTATTTGTAATTCTCCTTTAAAGGTTTTCCAAATTCCTAAAAACAGAATATTTAATTACACTATCACAATAAATAAAATAATAAATAGGATCGTGTACTTAATAAATGTCAAAATTAATTGTGGCTTATTGTTTTCAACTTGGAGTATATTTGGTTGCTAATTCTTACTTTTGAGAGGATATAAACATACAAATTATTTTTTATGGGCTTATGATTGATTATTAACAGCCCCTTCAAAGCAAGAACAGGCAACCAAAGAAAAATAAATCACATTATTTGACATATTAATCTTAATATTTTAATAATCCTTTCTCTTTTGACATCTAAGGAAATTACAGATTTATACGATACCCTTTTCCTCTTAGGCTTATTTATATTAATTAATATCCAATAAATTTTTCTCTCTTAGGGTGGAAACCTATTATACAAAATTGGGCTTCTTAGATAGCAATAATAATAATTTTTATTAATCAAATTTTTTAGTATAATAGTAAAAAAAATTGGTTCACTGACTTTGTTCATAAAAACTTTGATATTTCAATATGATTATAACAGGGCTGTTCAACTTTGCATAAACCATGGACCGCATTGGAAAATATTTTTTTCCGTGGGCCTCATCCAGGAAAACTTCATACTTTACGCATACCCTGCGATCATATTTGTTAAGATCACATGCAGTGCCATGTTAAACCACTTAGTTATTAATTATATTTTCACCAATAGCAGAGAATAGAGAAAATCAAAAACTTATTAATTAAATATAGATTTATTAATATTGTTTAAGATAAAACATTTTTGCGAGATGAGTTTGTGTTTGTTTGGGCATAATTCGCGTTTCCTGGACTCGAACCAGGATTTTCTACTTTCGAGACGGACGTGCTATCTTTACTCCAAGATGCACGGCCTAATAAATATTTTTATATTATATTGTTTTGTTATAAATTCATTGTTAATGTACATATTATGTTAAATTTAATTTAATTACATGAAATTTATATTAGAAATAATTATATTGCATTTAAATAACTACAATTATTTCAACAAAAGTTTATCATTTTTTATATACAAAATTAAAAAAATAAAGAATTACTTTTCTAAATATTGCTTTATATATCTGCATATATTTATAAATGATTTTAATTTGAAATATTAATTATTTTTTCAAACTTAATTTAAAACAAATTAATAAAACTATATCGATTTAATATTTTATTTTTATTTATTATAATATAGTAATATTATAATCGAAACAAAAAGTTATATGTCCATGAAAATTTTCTAAATAAATTTTAAATGTCTCCAGAACGATAATTTGAAATTTGATATAGGCCTATATAGTTGTGCAAAAATTATTAGATTTTGAAACGCCCTCGAAATAATTATAGTTTATTTGAAACTCAAAACACTTAATCGCCATAAAAATCGATATAGGCTTATATTAAATATATAGGCTTAACATTATCGCTCTAATAACTTAAATTTTGTTCTCAAACGGGCTATAAATACCATAATTTGGTTGAAAATTATATATGAAGAATGAGTTAGGGACATCTCATTATTTTCTCATTTAAAAATATTATAACAAATAGATATAAGTATACTATATCATTTTATATTTAATTTAAATTAAAATTATTTAAAAGAAAAAATACTTAACTTAACTGTTATATAACCAAACGTCTCAATCTAATGTCTTAAAATCGAAAGCAACAAAGTCTTATTATAAATCAGAATTTAAACGGAGAATTCCTTATTTTTTTTATTATTTTAAACTAGGATGTAAATATGGTATCTTCACAGATAATTTAGAGCTAAATGTTGGAGTAAAATCACTAGATTAGATACTAATGATAATATATCAATAGTTACCATGGGTTGACAAAATTAATTAATTTTTAATTTATGTAGGCAACCCAAATAATGAACTTTTTGATTAATAGGAAGATTCAACAACTGGGCATCTATAAAGGAGCTCTGAATCGAAAAATTTATTATTAAGTTGGCCATATTGGTTGCCTGCTTTCCAGAATGGAAAAACGAATTAATTTATGCTCTCCATGGTAATACAAATTTAGGTTATTTATAAATTTTTATAATTATTTTAATGAGATTATTATTATTAAAATCTAATGCAGCTTTATCCATTTTTTTTTATATAATAATATATGTATGCAAATTCAAAAATTTTTTCGTCAATTTTATACGCCAATTTGTTATCAATTCAGGCCTAATAAAAATAAATCATATATTATATTTATATATTAAAAAGTTTAAATATATATTTTATTTTATATTAAAAATGCTGTTTTACGGTTAATTAATCAAATAAGTGAAGTAGATTTAACAAAAATTTATAATTCAGCACGACCTGCCATAATTTTTCCTTCCTAAACACCCTTTTTCTCCATCCATGTGAATATTTATTTATATTATCCAAAAAGGATTTTTTTAGCATTTTTTTAAATTGATGAATTTCAATTATTTCGTAATTTTAATTATATTTTAATTTCAATTATTTTTCGATGATAGACACATAATTATCTATTTAAATTGAATTGTTTTGTTTATTTATTTTTATATGCTTGATTTATTAAATATATGAGCGATTTTAAAAACTTTATAAATTCATCATTTAATTCTCGCTATAAAATAAATATGGAGTTTAAAGAATCTACGGAATGGAAATTGAAAAGACACTCCATTCATCCTTAAAAAGAGGAATCAAATAAATAAATAAATATGTTGATTCACATTCAAATTGAAATTGAGGGTTATCAGTTAAGTGAAATCCTGTAATCAATTGAGGTAAATTCCAAACTATACCAAGTCGCATAGTCTAATTAAACTTTTCAAGAGAAAGGAAAAATTTGCAACTACTGTAACTCCGATACCATGGAGGTGGTAATTTTGAAGCAAAGAAAATTGCCAAAAATTTATTAAGAATATTCATGTTTATATATAAATATTTTGTCAATAATTAAAATAACAGCCATCAACTAACCGGTGGTCTGAGATGTTTTGTAAATTTTTCTCTAAAAGAAGACTGACCTTGGTTCGTACAGACCAATCTCTACCACGCAATATACAATGATCTCAGTTTGAATTGATTTGTTAAATGAGAAGGTTTTTAGTCATGGGTGTTGTAAACGAAAAACAAGAAAAAGCTACAAAACAGAAAAAAGAAAAAACACTCCCATTCTCCGGATGCGAATTCTAGTGAAAATGTGATGGAGGTACATCAAGCTCAAGTTGCAAGAAAAGAAAAGTGATACAGACAAACAATTAACTGAATGGATGCACCTTGAAATTTGTTTTGTTATAAAAAATATATTATCAATGATAATATTCATTATTACTTGATATTTTTCTGCTAGCTTTTTAATAATAACCTTATTTACTTTCTTATAATATCATATTTTTTTCTTCAATAACATACAATGTTCTTTTCATATCAACTCACATTGAGTTTATAGTATAAAATTTCTTAACTTTCTATTGGTTACCAATCTAACATCGGTTGACTGATATTTTCAGTAATTATAAATATATATCTTTTGTTAAATTTCATTTGTATTATTAAAATTTCTTTTTTTTTGGAAATTTTTATCAAAAGTTTTTATGACAAAGGGAGAGAGTGGAATTAATTTTTGAAAATGCCAGATTTGCCATCGACAAAACACGAAAAGCCTATTAGTGAATAAAAGATTTATACATATAATTAACAATTAACTCTTGCAATTGTTTAATTATATAAATGTATACTAAAATAGAATAAATACAAGTCTAATTAATTAATCAATTTTTGGTTAAATATAAATATTCTATTTTTGTTTGGACTAATTAAAAAAAAAATCATTAAATCGGATTTATAATTTTAATAAACAATAAGAGATAATAGAACTCAAATTCAATATTTTTTCTTTTTACAAAATTTTACAAAACTCACTACAATGTGGCTAGAACGCCTTTAGGGATCGGGACGGGTAAATGGGGAGTGTGAAGACTGAAAAGGGAGAAATGCAAGCCTTTAGATCGGGTAACTCGTGATCGCTATTCACGTACTCATAAGATGTAAATAATATAAAAAGGAAAAATATTAGAGTATTAGTTTTTAGGAAATAAATTATTTGTGCAACTAAAATTGAATTTATTATTTCAAAATAAACAAAATAAAATAAATAAACATAAATAAATAAATGTGATCAATTCATATTACTCGTTTTTTTATGCTCAAAAGTGTCAGACGATCCCTTGATTTCTATTGAAGGATAAACAAAAGGAATTGGCTGAACGGCCTGGGACTAATTCTGAGTTATGACAGTGGAGGGAAACTGCACTAAAAATGATTTTATTTGATATGAATGACTTTGGGAACATAAGCGATAAAAACATGAACCTGGATCAAAAAGAAGCTGCGATCTGTTTCTTGTGGCCAGGGAACAATTATAAATGACGACCAGATGAATAATGTTTGAGGATTTACTATTAACCCGCCCATAAAACAATAAAAACGAGCATAAAAATATATCAAAATGGGTCGTTTTGAAGACAACTCCATTTTTTTTTTTTTGATTTCACAGCCACGACATTCTAAAGCCATTTGGTCAGCTTCTGTTAAAAAAATATTTATAATAATAAATTATATAAATTTACATAAATATGTAGGGTCATTTAGACACACAATAAAATATACTCATTTATTCGTTCATATTGTTCCCATACTGACAAATATATATTTTTAATATTCCATGATACATATATATATATATATTACTTCTATATAAAAAGACGCGAAGTAATAAGGAATTTTATCACATATCGAGAGATATAAACGATCTACTGCACATCCTTATTCTTTGGGTATGATCTATGTCCCCTGTGGTTGCAATGTCGCATTCGCAATCTCTTAATTTAAAAAGATGTAGTCGGTTAGGAGTCATTATATGTATTAATATAATCATATTCCTATAAATATGACAATTATTAGGCCAAACTTTTTTTAAAGAATTTTAGGCATCATTGAGTAAACGGGCAATCCTTTGAAAGATTCTGGCCCTGATGATTTTCCCCTTAATAAGAAAGACCACGTCCGAGACGGGCACAATTCTTTATTATACAATAATATAAACATAAATTCTTATAAGTTAAAGCTAAAACAAACTTTTATTTTTAGGAAAATATTAAATAAATAAAAAAATAAAAAAAAATTTTGTTTTAAACTTTCTAAAAATGCTTCTAAAGCTACTTTTTTATTTTCTTATAATACATTAATGAATATTTTATGTTCATTTTATTTCTATTTTTGTTGAAATTTCTTTTTCTTTATATTCCAAAATTTGTGTTAATTTTTATCTCCAAGCTCACAGCATGTTTAAATTTAAATTTAAATTAATTTGATTTACAATAAAATAGACTATTTTTTTAATATAATCCGAGTTGACTGCAAAACATTCAATCTTCTTAATTCTCATTTCGCTGACGCTTTTTCGTTTGCCTCTTTAAATAAAATTTGCACGGCTCTAATGACCTCATTATTCTGAAATCTTTAAACTGCCTACAAAATCTTCCTCTGGTCGCAAACAAATGATAATCTAATCAGGTGAAATCATTAGCATCAAATATTCTTCCAATGCTTTTAATATAAGAATTTCAAAGTAGAAATTACTACGTAATTTATCTATAGATATTTTTTTCTTTTATATCAAAATCAAAATTTTATTTGTTTGCCAATGTGTCGACCTTGTCTAAGTTCATTTAATAGAAGCTAAAGAAGAGGAAGAAATTTTAATTCGAAGGTGTGAGTTATTAAATATTAATTGTTTATTTAAATATATTTCATTTCATTTACCTATATATATATATATATATATATAGGTAAATTAACTAATTTTCCATATATATGTTATTTCTTACTTATATAAAAATGAAAATTATTTTATATGCTCGTGAATGGGTATTTACTCTGAAAATCAAATCGAGAATCTCCTTCTTTTCCGGGCATAGGCCTGCTGACATTTTTGCCACACTGTGGTGCAGTTGAAAGTTTTGATATTTTATTATTTATTATGATAGTGTCTCCCCTACAATTTTTTAGGGTTTTTGTTAGTCCCTTCCGATATAAGCCTCCTTCCCTGATCAATTTGAATTAGAATAATTAAGGACTAGTCAAAAAAATAAGATTTCTTTTTTACTTAAAAAAAATTAACACTTTTTGTTTTACTAAAATACTTAAAAATTTTGTAGAATTTTTGACTCCTCTTTCCTTCCGAACAAATGTCTCATCTTGCTCATGCATTTTTTTAGCATATCCTGATGAATTTACGAACTTAAAACTTGTATAAAGTTCATTTCATAAAAAAATCAAAATAGAGGTTGTTTATAAGAATAAAATCTCTGGAGTTCTTGTGTGGCCCTATTTTAAGTGCGTATAATTTTTGTAACACTGAGTGCATATTTTTTTTTTTTTTTTTTTGAGTGCCAATTCCCATTGCAAATCCGTCTTTATCATCACGTTCCTTATCTTCACGTTTATCGCACCTGGCTTTCCTTTTACAAAAAAAGTCACCTTATGACCTTAGAAAATACATTCTTAGACAAAGAATCATTTTAACTATGTATGATTTAATCTAAGTGAGTGAATATCGACGTATTTGGGTAGTAGGTGACAAAGGAGAGTGATTTTTATAGTTGTTGAAGGGACATATTTATGAGATTCCTTTTGTTCATTATCTATTGATTTTGCTAAGCGATTATGTTTTATATTTTTATTGGGGAGAGAAGAGGAAGGCAAAAATTTAGATCACACATTTTTAAAGAGGGCACAAAATTTGAAACGTAGTAATGATTTTTTTAAGTTATTTAATTTCAAAATTTATTCTGAACAAAATTTTTAAGAAAATTTTATCTTTATAAAGATGTCAGATCATTTCTCTTTTAAACATAATAATTAAATTAATAAATTAAATCTGTTTCCATTTCATATATTTTTTCTCTCATTAAAACATTATTTAATTAAATAAAATTTAAATGAAAATATTTTCGCTGAAGAGACACAATTAATTAAAAAATTGCTTATATTGCAATGCGTATATTGCAAAGAGATTCAAGGGGGGGGGGGGAAATAAGATACATTTTTTTTTTTAAATATAAAATTGTATTCTCTTCTTACTTTACACCCAAATAAATTATTTATCACAAATCTATGGTGATAGGGTTTTCAAAAAACAAGAGAGGACGTTGTTCGAGCAAAAACTAAATAATCTTTTTTTTTGCTTTTTTTTTAATTTAGAAATTATCACTATCAGCTAGTACTTCTTCGAAAAAAAAAGATAAAAAACACTCAAAGTGATGTATCTCTCTTTTTTTTTCAATTAATTCCTCTCAAATTACCTATAGGGTTTCAATATATTAATTATTAATGATTTTTATTTTAATAATATTTGCACTTCGTGTTTTAATTTTCAAATAATATAAAATGTATAAAAAATTATTCTATTCTTCATCAAATACAATTTTTTTAAAAGAGTATTACAATGCACTTTTTCTCATTTATTTCTTGGAAAAATAATTATTATGACCGTGATCAGACAATGGAATAACTAATAAAAGCGCGCCCCCGCGATACTTTTACATCCATCAAACGTAGCTGAATATTTAGGGGCGCCCACACTTGCTGGGGAATATTACATCCATTTAAAACTGAAAACTCAGAGCAAGAGCCCTTGGAAGGTTATAGCTCTTCGGCCGTGTTGAGGAATTTACAGGGGTGGTATTGTTTTGAGTAACCCCTACGCGCCTTAAAGGATGCAACTTGCATAACAATTTGGATTTTATTAATTATTAATAAATTTTCTTTTCTTCTAAATCTCGTCTCCTTTTCATTTATTTCAAACTGCATTGCTGTAATATATATCATGTAAGAAAGACAAAAACACGACCTGCTTTTCTCTCCAAAGTTCTAATATAAGAAATCAAAATATAAAATTAGATTAAGAATCACTGATAAATTGGTCAAATTTTGGAGAATATATATATAAATATATATAATAAAAAAAATCAATTCAATATTAAACTCCCTAAATCGAAAAATAAAAATAAAATTCGTTCATGAGGAAAAACTCTTGCTGTTCAAGTTCTGATAAAAAAAGTTATAGATTATAGTTAAAGATATTTTTTTAGAT
>JAAAKE020090566.1:0-20909 GCA_010014785.2 Anisolabis maritima | reverse complement strand
CATTTAATTATAATAATTAAAAATTGAAAAGTGGTTAAAAAAAGAAAATTAAAAAAAAAAAAAAACCGCCTTTATTTAAAATGGCATAAAATGAGGAATATTTTGAACTTTTTATAAAAGAGTTTTTATAAAAGGGTTTATTGAATATTTTAATTAATTTCCCATTAATGATATTTTAAGTTTCAGTGAGTGCCTACGCTTTTATAAAAAACTTTTTTTTTTTATATGTGCTATTTATCCAATTTTTTTTTTTTAATATAAAAATTAAAATATTTTTTCAGAGGTTCATGGATTGGTCTTTAGAGGGGTTACAATTTCTGACAATGGTAATTTCCCTTTAAAGAGGTTTTTTGTAGGTTTTTATTTAGGTGAAAGATGCAAAAAATGTAATCGTATATGAGTATTTTTTTCCCTAAAGTTAGTAGTTAAAGAAATATTTTGATTTTTCAAAAGAAGTACCCTTGTAAATGGGTTAATTTTTTGATTCTTCTTTGTGACCTTCGAAATTGAATCTAGATTCAAATTTTCAAATCCTTAAACTCATCGGGAAGGGTTTGGAAAATGAACTAGAAGATGTCGTCCAGACACCCAAGAGGACAAAGTTAAAAAAATGAATGAGATGAAATAGTAATTTTGGGTCGAGTCAATAATATTTGAGGAAGAAATAAGAAAACGCTAGGGGTCTAAAATCAACACAGTTATAGATATTTTTTGTAATAGGAATGTTCATATCAGCTGGTTTATATTAAGTTGGTTTTTATTCAGACATCTAAAATCAATAAAAAAGTTCAGGAGGCAATTTTTCTTCCATAATATAAGGGAAGAAAAAAGGGATTATAAAATTGTGGGGAACTAGTGAGCGAAGAGTGATTCATCCAAACAGGGAGATGGCAAGGGGCACTGGGCCATCATGCCCTTCTTCCCAAGAAAATTATTCAATCAATTCTATATCATATATGCGGATAAATTCTAAATATATTTGCGATTAGTCAACGATTTAAATAGATAAACAAGCAAGCATCCGAGCCAAGCTGTCTGCCAGCTATGGATTCCATTTGTTCTCTCTCTGACTTTCAAATGAATTAATCTGGACGTTTAATCGGCCTCTTGAAATAAATCGATTGCAACATCGAAACAAACAAGTGCCATATATTTTAATGTTAATTTATATGTAAAACTGCCCGAAGATATAGGACGCTGAATCAATGAGCTTGTCAAAAAGATTGAAGCATTATAGAGATTATTGTTTTTCTAGTATACCGTAAACCGACCGAGTTAAAGAGTGTAACCATATAAAATTGAGATGATTGTGAAGGATAATTGCGTACTTTAATTATGTATTTGCTTTTATACTCCTTTTATTCAAATAAATTTAAGTAGAAAATGAAGAACTAAACAAGCATCACACTTGGAAATGTTGCCTAAAGCTGGAACTTTGTCACCTCACTCTAAGATCTCACCCCGCCTATCAAATTCCATATAATAAAAGAGTTTTAAAAACTTTTATTATATGAAAAATATAATCAGGGGTGGTTAATTTTTAGCAAAATTAAAGTTAATAAATTCAATAAATAAAACAAAAATTATAATATGTGTTCTTAATAAATCTAAATGCTTTAGTAACTTAACTTTCAAGAACATCAATATAGATTTTTATTAATAAATTTGTTAATAAAATCAAAATATTAATTCATGAATATTTACCTTAATATGAGGGAATTAGAGAATGATGGTGATAAGGATGTTTCACAATCTAACAAGCAAAATTATTCACAATCTAACTAGCAAAATTATTCACGTGTTTAGACTAATTGCACTGTTAAAAAGAATTTTTGACAACAAACAATGAACTGGACTGAATATTTCGCAACTTGGCCGCTTGGCGTGCTGCTGACCATCATCTTCCTCACTAAATCGTTAAGAGGGGAATTTAAAAAAATAAGTAATATTTTATGTAATAGGTGTTTTAAAGTAAGATTGATAAATATTTTTTAAAATAATTTTCTATTTCCTTTGTATTTAGATGAAGCAAACACTGCTTTATTCGCCCTTAAATAGTATGACTCATTAATAAGATTGGTAGTAAGATTTTAAGTCCTAACAAAGGGCGGTGGTAACTAAGAGTAGAATCTTAATCATTAAAATTTATATTTTTTTATTTTTCCAGAAAATCATTATAATTGCTGAGGAATTGAGAAGAAAATTAATTAAAATTTTATATAAGTAGAGAAAAAAAAGTATAATGAAACAAATGGAGTCAGTATTAATCAGGAGTATCAAAGGCGTTTTGTGAAAAGCCAAATATTTCCTAAAGACCCAATGAAGCTACAGAAATTTTTTATTAAATACAAAGCTTTGGATGCCATTTGGCTGGTTAAATGTCGCTGCCCCCTCTACTTTAAGAAATAAAATATTAGTAGATAAAAATCAAATTTTTATATTTACTGTTTTATATTTACTTTGATGTACAAATAAAATACGTGTATAAAAAGAAAATACAAGTTAAATTTTTATAAAGCACTCTCTCTCTCTCTTAGAGAAAATGTTTTTTTTTCCATTGGATAATATTTTTAAAGCTTTTATATGTTCTTGTTGGAAGAAAAAAAGCCATGTTTAGTTTTCCTTTCTCATTTTTATATTATTCACAGGATTATTCAGGAAAAGACTAAATTATAAACGCTTTTTCATTTAAAAAAAAAATCACCTTTTTAATTTTTTGATTTTTTAGACTTTCATTTTAATTTAACAGTGTTCTTTGTTTTAACAAAAGAAATTTTTTTAACAAAAAAATGAGGTTAATGCTTTAGAATCTGGTAAAAGGAAAAATGGCAGAAATTTGTAGTTAATTAAAAGAAATTTATTGGTTGTTGAGAGGTTAAAAGCAGAGTGATAGGTTCTAGAGCAGATATTTTTTCATGCGTTTAGTATTAATGGTCTATATGGCCGAAAAGACTATATAAAACATAAAGTATTGATAGTTAAAACAATAATAATTGGAAATATTTAATTAATAGTAGGGGAGATATTAGTGCTTAGGTTCATATTTTGGTGAAAATTTTTTTATTTATCTGTCTGCAGAGGTAGAAGTCTCGCTTCACGTACCGAGCGTCAGTGGTTCGCTTCTTTCTGTTTTGAGCAAAACAAAAAATTATTTATATTATGTTGTCTACCAATTAATCAAAAAAATCATAATTATTCATTTTCTGTAAATATCTGTAAAATTTTATCTCACAATTAATTAATTTAATCTTGACTTTCCATGACTAATTGATTTACTTAATATTTTATTAAATGGATTTTGAAGCTCATAAAAATTTCATAATTTTAGGTAAAGTTAGATATAATTATAATAAACAAATTCTGGTGTTAAACTAGTGACCTAGTCGAAATTTTTTAATTTCGGAATTTTTATCTCACCTTTTTATTAATTCCTGATTGTTCCTATTTTCAGGACATAAATTACCCTCATCTCCTAAGAATAGTACTTTCCCTACTTTCCTTTAAATTACAAAACTTTCTAGATAGGCTAATTTCTTAACCAAATAATCGTTAAATGGCCAATATCGGAAAACGAGAATAGCTCATTTCAAGAACTGACTAAATGACAATAATGGCTATATATTTATTAATATTTAAATTCATTCCTTTTATTTTTATTAGTGTAGAAGTTTTAATAGCAAATTATTTTTGCTGCCTTTTTGGGATAAACGTCAACTTCAGGTATCAATTGGCGAGTCCAATTGAGTTTGACAATCCTGCTCTAAAACAGCTTTTTAATCATATAGACTACCCTCTCCGATGACAATCAATCAAGAATAATATAGCAAGCAGAAAATTAACTGATATTTTCGAACTCTAAGGTTGAAGTAGTCAATTTTTCAAATTCATTTTAAACAGACAAAATAGATAAAAATTTATCTATTTCACCTAGTGTATGTTTTTTTTTTTCTTAGGAATGTATTAATAATGTAAAAATTATATAAAAAGAATATAAAAAATAGAAAATATTTCACAAATTTATTTAGATTTTGCAAAAATAAGGATCTAGTTATAATGTGATTCAATTTATAAAATTAGCGTATTTGTATGTCATATTAAAAATGTATATTAATATTTTCTATAAAAAAAATAAGTACAAATTAAGGAAAACAAGTCACTCTTTATACAAATTGGTTTTATAACCAGAGGATTTATTTGTAAGGTATCTGGAATCACGTCGATAATATCGCAAGCCTAGGGCCCCTTAGGGAATATTTCTAAAGACAGGAAGTCCTGAACACGCACGTACATACACATATACATCGACTATGAAGACCTGTCTCCGAGACGAAATTCGATATATACAACTCAATGAGGGAGAGAATTTAAATAAGTCTTCTAAATAGACCTGAAAAAAAACTTGTAGAGATGAAAATTAATAGGATTAAAGTTAAAAAGTGAATATCAAAGAAGATAACTTTTAAATGAATTTTTTTTTAATTAACTTAAAAACAACTTGAAGTTTTGGCATAAAGTTTTGTAATATAAATTGAGATATTTTCTTATTAAATTCACTTTATATTTTTTTATAGAAATTGGAACAATAATAGGCCCTATAGGTTAAATTCAAAAAATTCCTTCCTCCCAAAGTTCCTCGCCTTGTAGGTTAAATTCAAAAAATTCCTTTTCAAAGAAAACTGATTTAAGGGCCAAATGACTCCTATTGCATCATCGGAATGAAAATAGATTAATTTTTCAGGCGTGGAGGGTTTAATCGTGAAGATCTAAAAGAGAAAAGGATCCAATGTCTCTGAAATTGTTTTAAGTAAAAAATTTGCAAACTTTTCTTTTCCATGCCATAATTAAAATTAATAAATAACAAGATTTCAAAAAAAAATTTTAATAAATCAAATTTTTGTAATTTTTTGAGCAATGTGACAGGATGATTTGAATGCTTCAGATGCTGAAGGGACAAAATTTTAAAAAAAATTCCCAATTTATTTTATTTTATTTTTTTTTTTTATAAAATTAATAATTGATTAATACACACAATCGAAAAATCTCTAAATATAAAAATTAAACAAATTGTGAACCGGCTACCTAGGGGGCCCGATGCAAAAAATCAGCACATAACACAATTTTCCTTACCTTAGGAAAGAAAGTTGTGTGATATGCGTTTAGTCACACCAGATTTTTATAAATTTTTTGCTAATTTAATTTGAGATCAAAATGATCCTGCAAAAAATTTCTGAATCGTCCGCAAACTGAAAATTCTCGTTAGTGAAAGGTTAAATTATAAAATTAAATTAAAAGCAAGTTAACTTAAGAAAGTGATCAATCTGAAGTCAATATCCTAACTTTCCCTCTCAAAGTACTTTCGTAAAACTCATTAAATTTTATTAATGATAGAAAAACATTATTCTTTTATAAAATAGAGAAGATTGAGATCTCAGATTTGGTAAAAACATAAAAAAAAGAATATCTTTTTTCAATTCAACTAATTAAAATGAAAATAAATTTAAATAAAATATATTTCTAAAGAATTTATAATATTAAACTAAGGTCTATAAATGGAAATAGAAAGGTGAGTATTATATTCCATTCTAGAGGAGGAAATAATGATTTTTGGATTTATTACACTGAGGGATATAGTTTGCTTTATAAGGTCAAATTTCAATATGGAGATATTGAATATATTAGGTAACGGAGGGGATTAAATGAGTTCTTGGAGATAGAAGACCTAATAAAATATGGTCATACTTAAATATTATTTAAATTCATTTTACATTATTAAATGATTCACCTCAAACATAATTAATTCAAAATAATTAGACATATTCATTAAACTCTTCCAAATTTTATATGAGCATAAAGAAAAGGATTCTCGCATATAATATTTCGTTATACATTTATATTGGTAATAAAGTAGATATTAATTGTTTCGAGTAAAAAATTCTATCCAACCTTATGAAATAGTTATGAAAAAATTAAAGAAAAGAAATAAAAATAAGGAGAAAGAATAAGAGCGGAACTGAGATTATAATGGGATCAGAGAAATTGAAAGTAAAATTCAATTGCAACAAAACAAAAATATAACTAATTAGGTTCTATATTAAAATATAACAAGATTATGAAATAACTAAAATAAATATAGAGAACCGGTATACTTATAATAGATCCTTATTCTAAGTACGAATACATAGCAGAAATAAGAAAAATTAAAGAATTAAAAAATAAATTTTTTAAATCAAAATAACTCTTGACAATTTGAGATAATTAGTTAATTAAGATTATTATTAATTTTGGCCCCACCCCTATTTATTTATATTAATTGATAGTCAAAATAATATAAATAAATTTTTGTCGCTCAGGATGGGAAGTGAACCTTTGGTACGTAAGACGAGACCTCTACCTCTGTACCAAAGAGTAGGGCTTATTATAAAATAATTATTTTGATAATTTTTTATACATGTGAGGATATAAATGATGGATGAAACTGAACCATAAGTTATTAAAAATAATATCCTAAATTACGGATGAAAAACTGACACTTGAAGAGTTATTTATTTTTTTGTAAAATACTATTTATCAATTATTAATATAATAATAATAATAATGCGAATTTAGTTAATAAATTATTTTTGTCTTATTTTGAATAAAAAAATCAATAATAAATGCTTTCGGAAAAACAGATGAACTTTTTCAATGGAGAATAAAAAGTGAGCGATATGCTTTCAAAACAAAAGTAGAGCCATCTCGGATCTAACTAGGGAACAAACTTTATTAACTAGCATTGCTCTGATAAGTATTTTTGCATTTCTTTAAATACAATTTAAATTATACACGTATTTCTTGGAAAACGGGTTTTTGCTGTCCCGATAGACGTTTTTGGGACACGGAACGGGACTGGGACGAAAGAGAGTCCTACACTAAATGGATATATGAAGTCCAGAGAATAATGCCCCAATCCATTAAGTTAAATACAATTTTTAGAACTTTGATTTTGATAGAAATTATTTAACAAGATAATAAAAAAAATTGCACTATACTTAAATTTCAAATTGAATTTATTGTACCAATTATGCAAAAAGACTATAAATTGTTTTTTTTTTTTCACCGCCATTTTATAAATAAATAAAATATTTAATTAATTAATAATTAAATTTGTACTGTTCTCGGTAAATTTACAGAAGCAGTCAGATTAATCTATAATTTCTGTGGGAGGGTGGTTGGTGACTTACGTAATAAAAATAAATTAGGACAACAAATGCTCTACTCTAAAAAGATGATTAAAATATTTTAATTATTGTTTTATTATCCAAGTACCATGGGGTGTGTTGAAGGAAGGCATCCCAAATAACCAACTCATTTCTTTTAAATGCTCCAGAACTCCTCTAAATTAAAAAAATAATAATTTTAAGGAAAGTAAATCTTTTGTATATCGATAATATGGGACAATAGGTTAATGTATGATAAAGGAGTGTATGTGAGAGATTTGTCAATCAGAGAGAGAGGTGCGAATTAAGGTGGCTTATCTAGGTCTAATGAAGCGCTGATCAGTCATTAATGATTAACGCCCAACCGAAGTAGGAGAGATGATGTGGTTGATAGTGGGGGAGGTGACGGAGTGAAGGGGCGAATAGGGAGGGTAGACTCTCGCCCCTTCGGAGTATGGAGCTGGGGGCAATGCCTCCAAGGATCAATCGATAGCAGCGTCGCGACGACGATACTTGCTGGAGAGAGAGTGGAGAGCAAGCAACCAAAAGGGGGAAAAAAAGGCCAACTTCCAAGAAACGACACCCTCGCCTTGTCAAAAAAATTGTAGATACAATATTTTAAATTGAAATGGGATTCAATATCTATTCCAAGAAAGGTTAAAAAATTTGATATTACAGTGAATAAAATCACTCATTTAATTGGCTGATTAACGATATTATTTTTATGTGCTCATTATATTTATTAACAACAATTAGAATCCGTTTTCGAGAGATATCCTAGTTTGTGAGATAAGACACTATTCCAACGGGCAGAAAAGTGATTTTTATAAAATAAAATTTCTTGGCTCCAATAAAGATAAAACTTATTCTTAAAGTGTGTAGTTTCAGAATTCATATTCATAGCAAAATAAAATTTTATTAATGGGAAAAAAATTTAATAATCTACAATAAAATTGTTGCCTTTTCGGTATTTAAGGCAATAGAGGCTTGAAACGTCACACATTCAATTTAGTCAATTGATTTAAATATGTATTTTTATATGTGCATCATATATATTTGATTGTTTTTTTATATATAATTTTCCTATAGATATATCGTTAAAATTTTTTTCTCCTAAATTCCCTTTCCTCCCATTGAAGTAGCATTTATGGATCTACTCCTATATCATAAAAAAATCCATAAGCTTTTCTGGTCGTTATTTTGATACTTTTTGCATCTAATAAATGACACCCTAAAGGACTTAATGGAGGCATAAAACTTATTTGATTACCATTGAATAAATTATATATTTTTATAAAACAAAAGCTTTTAATTTGTATAAGCTTCTATTAAAATCTAATAGAAAGACCAAGTTAGAGGGCTATTTTAATTAATATTGACATTTAAAGTAATAAGGACCTACTTAGGACTTCAGTCCCTTCCTTTATTCCTTATGATGACAACATTTTTATATGTAATAGTAATAAGGGAAAGTATTATGATCATGAAAAATTTAACCCCCCATTTTTAAAATATCTTTACGTTTCAAGTCACTAGGACCCCAAAAAGTGAGCTAACAATTTTCTTAAAGTCTCAAAAATAAAAATTTTTCTTGCAACTAACTTTTTTTCATTTTTTTTTAAATTATAAAATAGGAAATCAATTCAATAATTATCTCTTCCCTCGATCTAATTTTCTCTCCTTTTATTTTATTTATTTATTTTTAATTAAAAACGAAAGTTATAATAGCATGAGGAAATAAGAAAAGAACTTGGAACCTTAGTGTGTGGGTACTTAGTGCCTAAAGAGGAATGGACGTGAGATGAAACGACAAGAAGGACTCGATTGGATTTTGGGTATTTTGGCATATCACTGGTTTGTATATACATGCCTGAGCCAGTTTCAAATAACTGATTAATTTCATCTGTCAAAGGCAATGAATGATGTCATAGGGGCTCAAAGGAAGTCCTTTTAACGCAGACGTCTCACGCCAGCTACGATGAATATTATTTCAAAAAAGATGGAGTTATATGAAGAACGCAGTTATTTTTAATGCAAAAAAAGTTAAGAGTTTTTTTTAATCCCTCTATCAAAGGAACTATAAGTGGCAGAAGTAAAATAGAATTGGAATAATTTTTCAGAGAGAAAATGAATATATTACTCGAAGATTGGATTGGTACCCTAATGAAAAAATTTATTCATAATAACGAGATAAAATCCCCTGTCCTTTGTATATAAATAAGACTCTTCTTGTTTCATGATCCAAGTGTGTCAGGTTTGCTTTTCATGCAAAGTGATCAAATTTAAATAAAATAATTGGCTCTCATTTAGTTTAAATAAATATAAAAGGATAACGGTTATCGCCAAATTAAAATTTATATATTTTTAGATATCTCTACCTGACCAATAAATTAATAGAGATAATATGATAACTATCAAGATATTATAAATAGATATGGATGAATAACAATTATCGTTGTAATTTAAAAATTGTCAGTATCTAAATCAAACTGCAGGACGCCTTCAAGAAATTCTCAACTTTTTATCGACCTATGATTTTTAATTTATTTTTTGAAAAAGTAATCACTAATATAATAAACAATCAAGAAACTAGAACTAGAGTTTTTTAAAAAATGGTCACGTATACATTTCAAAAATATTTTCGCCTGTTTATAATTATAAAGAAAGTTAAGTGTTTTCATTTTGTGTCTCTTTTCTGATTCTAAATCAACCCTCGAGCTTGAATCATCAATGATATATCGACCCCTAATGATACTTAGTGTAAATAAACTCAAATGTAGATATAAGCTATTTTTCTATCTTTTTGTTTACGAGCAAGCGCTTTTTCTAATAATCAAATCTAAATTTTATACTTCAAAGTAAGTCGTAATTCTATTTCACAATTATAGAACAAATGTGAAATTTTATGAAAGGGAAATAAATAAAATGATAAGAGTAATTTTCATAATATTTCTAGAAAATTGTAATTTATTAAAAAGAATGTTTAGACATGAAATTTTTACTGTAATATTAATAGAATCCATATGAAAATTAATTGAATGAACAGATTTATAGTACGCCATATATCTTTTTTTTTTTACTTACATTTAGAAATGAGGAAAAAAATGTATCCTTGAGAAATCCACAAAAAAATACCGCTATGATTACAATAAAAAATTGAGTGGTTTCATTTGAGCCATTCACAATAAAAATTTCATATTTGAATTGAATGGAATATATGTCAAAATTTCCAAATGTAAAATTTGTAATACTTGTTAATTATTAAAAAAATTTATATATCAAATATTCATTTCTTTCTTTCTACTAGTTCTAAAAATAACAAAGTTTAATTTGGTGTTAATTAGACGTTAGTATGTGATGAAGAGAGAAGTAATTTTTCTAGGGCATTCCTTGTTTAGACTGGACGGAGTATAACTGTTACAGTCGGTTCAGAGCTTTCTATCCTGCTTTGCACAGATTTGACATTCAGTGCGTTGTGGCAGGACAACCTGTACATCCGTTACTCATCATTAAAAAAAAGAAATTCAAGTATTTGGCTTATTACAAAATCGGAAAAATGGAAAACGGTTTTAGAGTCACACTAATTTAGTAAAATTATGGGATACTGTTATGGAGATGCAGTTAGATTATTTGGGAAAATGAAAATTAAATAATAATTGTGTTTACATTTTTCTTAATTTCGATTATTTTTCATAGGAGAATGCTAAAATTCACGGATGGCAACACTCCTTTTTTTAAATAAATATTTTTTATTTTGGAAGTTGAACCAAACCAACCCATGGTTTGGTTGCATTATATCAAAAATTTTTTTAGCTAGGAGTGGGGAGGGATAAAAAGTTTTTGCAGTGTATCACCTTTATTTTTATTTTTTCATCTTATATTATATAAATTCTAAAATAAGAACAAAAGCCATAAAATAAATTTAAGTAAATAATCAAGTAGATAAGAATTTTGCCTAGCCCTCAGGCGTTAAAATAAAAAATATTGAAATAAAATTTTTTTTTAATTTTAATTTAATTCTGAGGGTTATTTAAAAATGAGAATATATATTTAGAATCACACTGATTATTTCTGCTTTTTCTAATATTTATTTATTATTTGATAAAATTATCTCTGACTAAAGAAAATATTAATAAAAGATAAAATAAATTTCATTTTTATTGCATTTAACGGGAAATCATGAATATGTAGGGAGAGTAACCTCCCATTTCTAAAATAAGGGTAACAAAATTTTTTATGAGCCTTCTTCGCCTTTACTAAATAATTAGACCTCTGTGAAAGTTTGCTCCGGTGATCTCAGTATCATAGTCCGAAATAATCCACAAAAAAAAAATGAAGGAAATTAGAAATTCTTGAAAAATTTGGCAATTTGATAATTTTAATAATAGTAATAGTAATGGGGAGAGGCATAATACTAACTCTTTTTCTTTTCTCTCCCTAATATGCATCTAAATCGTTTGTCATTTAATAATATGATCTAATTACAATTATGTATATTTGATGCGTTTATTAAATTAGATAATAAATAAATAATCATAAATGGAAAAATTTATGCAGGCATATGTATTATTCCTATATAGATACTAGATCAATTATATATATATATATATTCCTTAACTGATAAGTCTTCGAATAAAATTTTTTTAATTATTCTGTTTGATTATGTGAGAAAAAAATTTAAAAGATAATTATAAATTGGATGCATATCAATGGGGTAGATAAGCGCTAAGAGCAAATTTTGAAAAATTTAGAAAGGGTATTGATTAATTTTATTAGGAATTCTCTTTTTAGTCTTATAAACCAAAATGTATTAAATTATGTATCTTAAGCTTTAAATATTGGAGTAATTTATAATTATTATGAGAATACTTTATACAAAATTTAATTTTAGTGATTATAGATGAGATATTTAATAATTGCTCAAAAGAAATATCAGACAAAGAATTTTCCAAGTTTTACTTTAGATATATTTTTTATTTTTGGCCTAAGTGATGATCAGTAATATATAAAAAATGTCACTGATCATATTATTTTAATATATTTTAAAATACATAATCTAAATATATTATAGAAAATTAATTGTAAGTTTAATTCTATTCTATAAAGTATATGAAAAAATTAACTAAAATTTTTTTCATTTAATAATCAAAGGTATACCTCGTTTCGTGGCGAGAGGTTAGAGGCATTGACAATGTTAATATTGATAATAAGGGTTCGGATCTCGGGCAGCCGATTAAAATTTGGCTAATTAATATAAATAAATATGCCCTGAATAACAAGTATCGTAAATAATATA
The DNA here is from genome assembly GCA_010014785.2 of Anisolabis maritima. NCBI lineage: Eukaryota > Metazoa > Arthropoda > Insecta > Dermaptera > Anisolabididae > Anisolabis > Anisolabis maritima. The sequence goes on along the minus strand of JAAAKE020090566.1, from coordinate 8,417 downwards.
AATGTAATGGTTTAATGTTTATATGACCTCAGATGCTGAAAAGACAGAAAAAATAAATAAATAAAAATAAAAATCAAAGGAATAATTTTCTTTAATAGAAAGTAGCTTGGGTATGCCTAAAAGTTCTGAGAGTAACGTATGAGAACCCAAATAGCAAAAATTTAATTCAAATAAAATTTCTAAAAGGTTTAAAAAAGGCTTGGCTTATAATATTAATGAATGGAGAAAAAAAATTTTTAAATGAGATTTTCACTTATAATATTAGATGAGTAAATAAAATAATGCATTAGAGGGAGCGAAATGAGATATTATTCTACTTACTCAACTTGGGATTTTATCTCTTTATACAAACTATAAAAGCAATTTTAAGGGGGCGAAATATGAAGTCAACATCTTGTGAAAAGTTTCATTGTAAACAAAGCTTATGGAGTTAAATTAATTAATGTAGTAGTAAGTAGTATTAGGTTTTGTATTCATGTGTGGGGTAAAAAGAATGCATTAGGGAATGGGGGAAGACCGGGAGGGAATTGGAGTCGGTGGCAACCACCCACACAACCATCCAACCAGCCAGCCAACCACCCCCGGCGTATCGATTCGCAGCGATGCACACACAACAGCAGGCCAAACCACCCCTCACGGAGCACCGAGGACCAGCAGTTGCAAGGGCTCCTTGCTCTCTACAAGGACTGCAGCTCAAAATCCAAAAAAAAAATAGGAGAATAATAAATAGGATTTAACATAAATCCATGTTCCCTAGAATAATTATAAAGAGTAATTAAGTCTTAAGGATATTGGGATACATGAATTTATGGATCGTTTGTGATATAGAGACTGAATTTTAGTAGAAGGATGAGATAAAAAAAGTTTTTATGACTGGGTCATAATTTGAAGGAGCCAACATGCGACTTTTTCAATCACAAAAAATCATATGATGACAAAATTCGTTTTTAGACAAAACAACCTATGTGATACAGTATACAAGGCCTTCGCAAAAAGTTTTTTTTTATTATATTTACAATGGTCAAAAATCTTTATTTGATTTTGACTACACAAGGAAATTTTTTTTGACAAAACAAATAAAAAACTTTCTTTTTATATTGTTGATCCTTTCTCTGAAAGCTTACGATGATAAGAAAATTGTTGTAACATTTATCTAAAAGATTAGATTGATATTTGTTAATAAACTAGTACTGTAAATATTTGTTAATAAATATTTACATTACCTAATATAATTCATTCTACGATAGTATTCTTTTATATAATCCTCCAAAACTAAAATTTCCCCAATATAAAATTTATTTCAAAAAGAAACCATTCTTATTTAAATTTTTCTAATCTAAATGACACCTGATGATATACTTAATTAAATTAATTGGTAAATAATATAATTAAAACTCAGGACGGGAAACTAACTAGTGACTCTTGAATCCTTCTGCTCGCAGGGACATTAGTAATTTTATTAAAATATCCAAAAAGCCACACGAAATGAATGCTCATTAAAACAATTTAAAACATTTTTCCTTTTTCCAAATAAATATTCATAAGTAATTTGAGAAATTTTAGGAAAAAAATTAATGGGAATTTTAAATTTTCTCAGACAATAAAACTAGAATGAAAGAAATTCAAAACTAACAAATCCAGTAAAAAAAAAAAGTTTGAGTCAAGTGGTCTCAATGATTAAATGAAAGTACCTAATATCCTGATTATCGATATACAATTGAGTCATTTAAATAGAGCAGTACTGTAAATAAATAGAGGAATGGAAATCAGAAATTATATGACTGAAAGTTTGAACTTTTTTTTTTTAATTTAATTAAAATTTTTTGGATATTCTAGGCATTTATATAAGTTAAATATTTTTATTTAAAAAAAAAATTTCATTACAACATAGTTAATGCTTTGGAGGTGTGACAAGAGAGTGAAAGACAAATCATATTATAGAGATAAGATAATTAATGGTTAAACGATAAGGATATCGTATTTTACTATAGTGGTTAATTTGGGACTTGGTAATGTAAAATTAATTAAGAAAAGTTAAAAGCAGGTTGAGTCTAACAGGAATTGAGAGCAGAGAGCAACAAGTTGCAAAGGAAGAAGAGAGAGAAAAGAAGTGGGATGACGAATCTTGGTCTTTTGGTCCAAGGACTGAAGGACCAAAGGTCTTATCTTATGATTCATTAACCTTCCGAATCTCATTTGAACATCCTGTCCGAGATTATGAATGGCAAGACTTGCTTGCCTGTTTATTAAAGATAAGAACCATTTCCTGTTCTAAAATGAAAAGATTTAATTAAAAAAAAGTTTTTTAATAAAATACTAGCTTAGTAATAATATTTTATCATTAATAAAATAACATTTTCTAGTAGGCTGTTAAGCCTGAAAATAGAAGATCAAGGGTATTCGCACTAGAATGCGCCTAAATTAAAAAATAGGCGAAACAAAATAATAAAAAGGATAAACGAAATTCTGGATAAAAAAAAAGATGAATCGTAAATAAAAAAAATAAAGCCCAAGTCATTAAAATAGAGACAAAAATAAAAGAGACGAAACAAAATAGGAGAAAAAAGAAAAACGAAATTCTGGAATAAAAAGAGATGATTGGAAAATAAAGACTGATTTCGCTTCAAGCTTTCAAAAAAGGAGAAGTTAAAATCAAAAAAGAAAATAAGGAAAAATGAAATTCTGAGAAAACTAAAAAACAAAAAAAAAAAAAGCTAAAAATATTAATTAATAAATAAACATGAATTTTGCCTCTGAAAGGAAAAAGGCTATTTTTAAAAATTTTTCACTATTATAAATAAATTTTTTCTCAACATGGCGGATCTTGATTTCATTAAATCTAATTTTTTTTAGATGATGAAATTTAAGATTTATTGATAAAATTTTTTTCATTTTTTTGGGGCGTCTCGGGATCATTCCCTTTTCCCCCGATGATGCATCTTTGATTTTTATATTTTTATTTTAATATAAAGTAATAAATAATATGCGAATATGACATTTATATTTAAACACTTTTACACGCTTTGTTAAGTATAACAAATTTGTTATTATAATTAAATATTAAAAGCAAAGATTAATATGAGAATTTATTTTAGAAAGGAGAAAAAAAGCGAAAGTGTATTTTAATAAAATAAATTAAATATTTATACTTCTTTGTTGGCCTCTATTAATTTCGCACTCCCGGATTGGCATGAAAATTAATAATTCTAATTTATAAATAGACATCAAAATATTTAAATAAATATTTATTTATATTTGAAAGAGAAATGATCGAGAATTTATGAATATATGAAATTTTTATTTTATCTCAGCTAGAATGTGTAGTGCAGAATGACTATAAAAAAAAACTCTCCTTCCCCCTTCCTTCTTGAGGCGATAATTATATAGATTTCGGTTCTCAAAATATAAAAACTAAAATTTTTTTTAGAAAATTCGCATTTCAATTAATTTATAAAAAGTTGGAGATGTGTTTTATAAATAAAATTATCAACATTTTTTCCAACCATTTCGGTCGAAACGTTGACAAACATGTTTTTTATTTGGCTGTCTTTCGCCCTTCATTATTTAATTATTGTTTTGAAAATTATTACATTAGTTCAGGGGTGGAGAACCTTTTTTAAATGAGACACTAATTTTTGGAAATAGTAGAAAGGCCGCATCGACTATTTAAGTAGTAAATCATACTAATTTACAATATTCTTATTATCATCCAACTACATTTTATATCCAAATTAAAAAAAATATAATTATAAAGATAATGTATAGTTTTTCTAATAGTTATTGAAATGAAAATTTAAACAGAAAAAACCATCTATAGTATAAAGATAAATAAGGCTATGCAGAAGTTCCCACCCCTTTGTTTAATTTAATTAAATTAATTTATTATTTAATGATTTTGTTTATGCAAAAAAGCAATTAAAAAAAAAATTATTTTATAAAAGATTTTAGGAAAAAGGCCAAAAAATATAATAATTAAATGGGACATTTCTCTGATGAAAAATTTTTTTCTAAATAAAATTTGATAAATTTTACAAGACAGATTGGGCGTTTGATTGTCAAGTTGACGAACAAACAGCCGTAGTTGACAGACCAATTGGGTTTCAGATTAGGGTTTTGAAACGCGACTCTTGAAGCTTCTAAGACTTGGCTCAGGCCGACAACCAATTGTCTGAATCAATGAAATGCTTTTGAAGATATGAATAGACTTAAGAGCTCCAGGAAATTAGTTAGACCTCTTAAGAAATTTCCGTCTTGGGTTCTGTTCAAAAATATAATCGATAAATTATTATCTCAAAAATAAAAATAAAAAATTTCAAATGATTACAGGATTGAAATATTTTGTTTATTTTCTGATTATTTATTGGAGACCGGAAAATAAATTGTGGAGAAACTTTTATAAATAAATACATTTCTTTCTCTACCTGCACAAGGCACTCAGTCCTCAGTGGCTGGGTCAAATAAAAACAAATTCAAAAATGATATTACATAATAAATCAGAATGGGAAAATAAATGCAAATTTTTATACAAATCCTAATTTATAAAATTTTTCTCTAAAAATGAGATTTTTAACCGAGAATAATATAAGCTTATTAAACAAATATTGTACCTTAAATAAATTTATTTTAAATATTAATAATCAATCAATTTTTAAACTAAAATTTAAAGTAATTAAAAAAAACTAATTGAACGTCTCATTTCATTAATGATATCAAGAATTTTTTCTATACTGATCTTCAATAATAATTTGCTGATTTCTACAATCTAATAAAAAGCTGAATAACGAAAACCAAAGATATGATTTTGTGAGTATAAGCCGTAGAGCTTAACTAAACACAGATTTATACTCAGTTCATTAAGAGCTTGAAAACACCGTTTATCTCTCCTTTGTATAGAAAAAATTTTTGAGTTGATGGTCAAGTGACCCATTTCCGGTTATCCGATCGTTTAAAAAATGTATACCATATCTACGAACTATGATTATATGATCAGACATTTGGTTAATTAAAAAAAATGTTGTTTCATAGTTTCGTTTTCATTATAAGAATATGAATTTTCAATAATAAATTTATTTATAAGAAAATAGGCTACCAATACAACATCCAAGAAAATCTCTAATCCCATTCTTTTCTTGAAAAAAAATATGTTGAATTATTATGAAGTTTTATATATTTATATTATAGGTTATGTAATATTTTTAATAGAATTGCATCTATAATGAATTTTGTAAACAAAAGATGAAAATAAAATAATAATCTTAATATCAGCAAAGCCTTTTTCAAATTTTTATTAGAGATAATGAATAGCTGTTCAGGATTTTTGTTTAGAGCGTACTTAAAAAATTTTTATTGTTTAATAGAATTACATATTTTTGTAATTGTTTCCTGTTTTTATTATAATTTTGTGTTGATTCTTGCAAATTTATTTATTTGAGTTCGGATCTCTTCCAGTTCGATTGTTTGTTGTTTTGTTATGTAATTTATAAATTTGTATTTGTGTCTCTAAACAGGTCGTATATTTTTTTGGCTTTAGGTTCCCTGCATGAATCCGCCAATGGCTAAAAATCAAAAAACGGTTATTTTTTTACTAAAGAAATTTTTTTTAATTTTGGAGTTAAAGCTTGCATAGTTAATGAAAAATGTAAAATATTTATTAGTTGTTATATTTCATCTCTTTATTAATTAGCCTAACGAGAGAAAAAGTTCTTGTCCAAAACTTGATAGTATTGACGATATTTATTTTTTATTTTCTCTTATTTTTTCAATGCTTTTTAAATGATACTTTAAAGCATTTTAAGCGCTTATGTTAAAATTTGTAAATAGGACAGACTAGAAGCAGATAACATTGACAAATTTATTAAAATATTATAATCATATTTATGTATGTAAATATGTAAATAACTCTCTTTACTTTATCACTATTCTATTGTTTAGCTATTAATTTATTTTTAATTTTTTTTATAGTAATATTTAAGTAATTTTCTCAAGTAATTAAGGTTTGCATATAAAATAGAAAAATTACTAAATGAAAAAATAAATAAAAGTATTAAGCGATTTTTTTTCTTTAAAACGAAGTGTAATTTAAATTTAGTTTTTCGATTTATACAATACAATAAAATGTTATCTTTATTATATATTAATGAAATGATAAATTATATTTATCTTAGCTTTATCTTGACTATGAATATAACTTATAATAATTAGAATAAAATTGATATCAAAGGACGGGTTTTATCAAAAATTTTTTATAAAAATTGGATTTAAATGCATAATCGTATTGATATAATTTGTTTTAACCAGGCAAAATCAGGAGCGTTATTAGAGCTCATTGGAGGAAGGGGATTTATTCTTAAAAAAAAAAAATGTTTAAATAACTACCTATCAATTTCTTTCAATGATTCTTTTGATACTTCTCGCAAAAAAAGAGGCGGAAGAGTAATCCCCGAATGGGACCATGGCTTTTATTAAACTAACAAAAAAAAAAACACTTAAAAAAAGATAGTTTTTGAAAAATTTAGAGAATTTTATTTTAATACTAAATTTTCTTCAAATAAGCAATAAGCTCAGAAAAAATATCCAAAATAAAATTTGAGAATAAGATTCAGTAAAATGGATATTCCATTTTATTTGTTATCAATGTCATCTTAAATTTGAATAATTGATAATCAAAAAATTTCTTTTAAAATAGCTAAATTTAATGAACGGTATTTAAGTTCAGAGCATTTTTACACTTTAATTTAAGTATTAATATTTAGAAGAGGATAAAATGTAGGGAGAGAGATCCCCGCTCTCGGTATGGGGTAATTGGCTGCCGGGGCAGGCTGGCGTCATGTGTAAGTGCATTCCCGATGGTAATTGCAACATGATATGAAATTGGTGAGGTTGAAGCTATTCGGGAACACAAACACAAACAAAACTATCATCCTCTAGGATGAAAAGGGATGGGAGTGAGATTTGCGGATGTTAACAACTCTATGCGCTATTTCCTCCTCCCACCGTTACAATTACTAGAATAAATAAGTTCTCAAGCAAATAAAAGTAGAAATTAAATGGAATTAGGTTACTATTTACTATTTGGTATTGGAGCTAAAAATTTTTGAAATTGTCTCGGGATTTAAATAATATAGGAAAATGGTGATGATCTTGAATGAAAATTGAGCTGGAACGCAAAAAATTTTGAGAATGGAAAATTTTTAATAAATGAACCGCTTGAATTGGACGGATAAAAAAATTTAAAAAATGACTGACCAAAAATCCTTAAAATCTTTTGTAGATTTTGCAACAATAAATGTCAAACTGAACCTCATAAGGTTTTTGGATAGGAGTACCAGAAAAAATTAAAAAGATAGATTATTAATTAACCAGGAAATAGATAAATATATGTGTAGAAATTAAATGATTTAGACTCGTATTGAGAAAAATTTAAAAAAATCTTACTTAAAAGAAAATTTCTTTAGACTTTCATATAGAATTTTTTTGAGTTGTTTAATTAGAAGAATTAAGGAATATCTTTGTATTGGCCTTTTAACACTTTAATATAAGAAATTCTATATAACAATACCTAATATAATTGGCCCTAAGTTAGGATTTTTCTTAGGAATGTTTCTAGGAGCCATTGAAGGAGTTTAAGCTAAGGATGGTTTTGATGAATTAGTGAGAATACTTTTTTAAAAATTAATTTTAAATAATAAAAAAGTAATCGGTAGTTTTACCCGACAAATAGTTTTATAAAATATGAAACACCCACCAGTACCTGAAATAAATAAAAAAAAAAATTTATAACCGTCCTGCCCATTATGATATTTTTAGCACTTGATAAGAAAAAAAAGTGAAGGAAAATTGCCTCAATCTAATAGGGGGGAAAGTAAAAAATATATCAAGAACGGGGAAAATAATCCCTTAAAAATTTAAAGGGAAAAATTGCTCCTTCTAGTCGAGTCCACCAAAAGAAGCTAAGAGAAAAATTCTTCACTTTCGCAAGAGAACATCCTCTCCGAAAAAGATTCCAATTCTCTTATTTCTAAAAAAAAAAAATGAATCTAAATAAAATAGACTTTCATTTTCAAATTATAAAAAATATTTATCTGGAAGTGTGAATATATAATTACTTATTATAAAAATAGAGGAGAAATTATAGAGGAAATAGAATTTTATTCTAATTCTTACAAAATAGATATTATAATTTTGAATAACATTTTGTTACTTTCTCTATGCAAATTTCTTAAGGTTTCCCTCCACTTGGGGTTAACTGTTCTTTAAAAATGAATAAGCTAATATTTATCAACGAAATAAACAAGCGAAGTATATTTGATATTTCATTATTTGTATTACTTGAGAAATTTGTATATATATATATATATAACAACATTCCAGATAAATATAGAATATTTAATAACTTGTTAAATCAGAAATTATGAGGT
>JAAAKE020090555.1:0-11582 GCA_010014785.2 Anisolabis maritima | reverse complement strand
GACCGCCGGCGGGGGCGGGCCGCGGGGCGGGTAAATTTATTGCATCACTTCTTGCTATATAGGTAATACTGTAAACCTGTAAAAATGTGATCAACTGTGATCTACGCTGTCAGTCTGAATTGCACAAGATTGCCTAGACATAACTGTTGCGTCCAATTATTTTGGACAAGAGTGAAAATTATCCCCAAATAATATAATAATATAATATATACTAAAACAGTATACCAAAAAGCAAAAAACATTTAATAAACAAAAATTTTCAAATGGGGATATTATTTATAAATCCGACAATAGTTATTTTTGAAAATTTAAAAAAAAAATTAAATTTTGATTAAATAACAATTAATTCAAATATTTGTAATATATCTTGCTTTTTATTCTTGTTTTATTATATTGTAGATGTCCGAAATATTTGATAAAAAATTATATTTTTAAAATCTGAATTGGTCGGACGAAGATTGATAGAAATAAAACAAAATAAAATGTATATTCAATAATATAATAAATAAATAATGGGAAAATTTATATATTAATACCCGCACTGAAGAAGGAGGTGTTGGTTCGCGAAATGTCGGCTAGTTGGAGTTTTTAATAAAAATCCACTAATTAGAATTTGTTTTATTTATCTAAAAATGATATAAATTGGACGGATGTCTTGGAAAGTCAGACTTTTTATTTCTTCCCGCCTTAAAAATAATTAAAAGGATTTTTTTTTTAGATCTATAATTAATTTGGCGTCGTTTATCAAATTAAAAAAAAATAACACGGCGCGTAAATAATCCAAACAAAAGAAATATTAAAAAAGCTGGGATTAAGATTGAAATGTAACTCTTTTCCATGATTCATTTTCGGATAAAGTTCTTTCGTATAAGAAAAAAAAATCTTGGATAAACAAATGGTTGATCCGATTCAAATGAAATGAAAATTAATGAGATCTGTCTCAGAGCTGGTATCAATGTCTTTAACCAATTTGACGCTATTCACTTATCAGTATCAGCTTTAACTTCCAATTTACCAATTCTTTTATAGAAAAAAAAGTTAATTGAATTTAGATTGGAACTCGGGATAACAAATTTCCGTATTAACGAATATTTTATTTTAAATCGAAATCCATTATTATCATTGTATCTGAAATAAAGATAAACAACATTAAACAAAGAGAAATTTTATTCTTCGTTTAATTATAATATACAATATTAACATTATTAACGAAAATGACAGGCTTCTGATTGGGTATTGAGTGTTGCGTCATGATGATGTCACTGCAGCCAGAGTTTGGCATTTATTTCTAAAAGTGAGGTTAGGTTAACTAATAAAAAAAAAAGTTTGAAACATACTAATAAAACGTTTCAACAAGGAATTCTGTAACGAACGCTGAATAATTTTGATAATTTTTCGGATTTGTTTTATTACTATATTTTGACGCATTTGGTCGTCCATCCAGGGTTTCCAGAGTCAAAACTAAAATTGGTATAGATCTCGATTTTTTTCCATAATGGAAATTCCAATTAATAAGCCGTTAAGGATAATTTTTATATACCTACCACTCCTAAAGTAGGATAACTCCCTGATCCCTGCCTAAGTGAAGAGGAGCAGCCATCGAGATCAATGAGGTCAAGCAAGACCAATTACCGCTAATCCTCGGATGGGTGTCATTAATCTAGGCTCTCAGTATTTAATTAATTAAATGATTGACTATTTATTTAATAGTTTATTCCCAATCATGAAAAATAAAAAAACTACTGAAGTATTCAAGCCTTTTTTTAATTTTCAGATAAATAAATTATTTGGTCCGAACTCTTTTTTTTTTTTTTCTTTAAAACCTTTCAAGAAGAAGTTTATCTAAATCACTCGTTGTTTTCGCTGAGAAGTCATTTTGGGGTCAAGCGAGAGAAAAAAAAAAGGAGTCACGGGAGAACCAAATGCCTCCCCGAGGAGAGTTCACAGACAGACAGACAGAGTGAATTGTTTATCAACATCGATAAGGTTGGGAAAGTGAACGAAAAAAAAAAGTAAGGCGATTGGTTTCTTTGATTAAAAAATAAATAGTTGAGGGAACGAAATGAAAAATCAAGAGACAAGGGTGGATTTCACAATTATTCACCATTTAAACACAACTCAAAAATAAAGAAAAAGGATATAATTAAACCGTTAAACTCTAATGAAGAAATGAAGATAGACCAAGAAATTATAAGAATACACAAACATATCTCCACTAAGCACCAGTATTGATGCCCAAAAGAAAATCAATCTTTTCGATTACTATAGGTCATTACGTCATGAACCTGTAGGATTACTATAGTAAATATTTAATAAAATTTAGAAATATTATAAGATGTTGGGTATTGTTAACACTAGTTTTCACTGTAACGTAGCAATTCACTTATAATTTTTATAGCCTATTTGTTATATTTATTTATTTCGCTCTAGAAGCATCTTTAGGACCAGCTGAAATACACAAATAAAGTACATTTAATTATATATATAGTTGTGCGTATACTCGAGGCAATATATATAAATTTGTTGGATTTTTTTTAAATATTAATTTCAAACCGATCATAGAATTCATGTCTGATTAATAAATTCTAAAATATTTGTATATAGTACTTACAAAAGTAGAAGAAAATTTTGTTGATCGAATGCGAACTTACCTGAAACAAATGAAAAACTAGAATTTAGCATGATCGACAATAAAAGTATATTTTTTTTTCTAATAAATCATTTATCAAATAATTTTTAATCATATAATAAAAATTAATTAATTCACATTTTTGAACAAAGTTGGGCACAATTGCCTAATCCTAATGGCAAACAGACATGTGTGCACTCTGCCAATGAGACCAATAAGTTCATCGGGCTTTAGATCTCACATCTCCAAGCAATTAAGTAAGAAGCCCGAGTTCGATTCCCGGCTATAGAAAATTATTTTTGAAAATGCGAGATAATTATTTATTATTATTATTGAAATATTTTAAACCGATCGGTATTCGCATCCCAGACGAGATGGATTTTTTTCATTAAATAAAAACAAAACCTTGGGTTGGAATGCATTATTATTATTATTATCATTACCGGTATTAGCAGGTGCTATTACTATATTATTAACTGATCGAAATTTAAATACTTCTTTTTTTGACCCTGCAGGGGGAGGAGATCCTATTTTATATCAACATTTGTTTTGATTTTTTGGTCATCCAGAAGTTTATATTTTAATTTTACCATTAAAAATAATTTTAAAAAATATAAAAACAGTATATATATATATAACAAAGAGAGGGAAATTAAATTTTAAACCCGATTAGAAATCATTCAACAAATATATTCTTTATCATTTATTTTAAACTTGAGCTACAAATGATATTCATAATTTTTTTTTTATTCAAAAACAACTTTGTTTTGTTCCTAATGCCCCTTGGTGCAGAAGCACCAGTAGTTGACTTCCCGCCTCGAACGAAAATTTCTTTATATTATATTGACCTAACAATTAATATATAAAGAAATAATAACGGAGCCTAAATTGCCTAAGATGCCGAAAAAGACTTGAAAAAAATTAAAAAAAACTTGCCATATTTATCCATAATGATAGAAATTTTGTCTTTATATTACCCCGCCACCATCTCCTAGAAAAGTATTTTAGCTACGAATCTGTCTCCACTTCCCCTTTTGGGCGGCAATTTTTATTTTTTAATATATACATAATAAATAATTGAAAAATAATATTATTAAATAATACTATATAATAATAATAATATTAATACTCTGCATATTAAGCATTAAAAGTTTTCACCGGCCATCACTCATCGCCAAGAGAATACACAATTTGTTTGTTCTGAAAAGTTATTTCCTGTTTAGAATAACAAAACAATTTTTTTTTTATCAATTTCAATAATCAAATAAAAAATAAATAAATAAATCAATTGCGAGTTGATAATTATTAAATAGGAGAGAGAGAGAGAGAGAGCCCTTTTTAAAAACTCTTCTTCCAATTGATGATCTTAAACTCAGATAAACTAACTACTATCTTGAAGGTTCCGGGATCGAATTCCGGTCCAGTCATGAAAGTAAAATTCATTAATCACTTTTGATTCTTATCCATACCAAGTAAGTATCTTCCTATAAATCACTGTCGAACAACAACGAGAACAGAATAGACTTTGCTAACTTAAATCACTAATTAATAATAAAAATGACTATTTTTATGTTAAATGCTTACATCTCCTATGCACGAGAAGAAAACTACTTATTTTTAAATTATTTTAAAAAATTGTATTAACAAACACCCACCAGAAAAAAAAAAAACGGACAAAAAGAAGACATAAATTGGAATTTATTTCTTATTTTTATTTATTTATTTATTTATATAATTATTAACCTCATAACAGATAAATAATAATAATGCGACACTACAAATTAAAATTTATTTAAAATAAAACAATACATTTTTTAAAAAAATGTTATAAAAGAAAAAAAAAAGTCAGAGCAGGCGACTCCTAAACTTTTATAGCGACCCCATTTTAGAAAAGAAATTTATTTTTTCGAGTTCGTAAAAAGGGAAAAAAAGTAATAACCAAGTTAAAAATAAATCATTTATTAAAATTACATATTCTGACTTTTCAAATTTTCAAAAAATCGGGCTCTGATTATAAATTTAATTCCTCATTTATTTATTTATTTATTTTTTAATAGAAGAAAAAATATTAAACAGAAATACAAGAAACATATATAGTATAATTTACATAAAAAGAGATTAGGTCCTAAATTTATGTAAATTATTCATAATTACAGAAGAAAAAAAAAACAGTTTTTATCTTTATCAACAGAAGAGGGTTTTTCCTTTCGGAGGCGGAGAGACAAACGAAATTTGATTTGCAACCTTAAAAAACAAAGTGTAGAAGAATTTTTGTTCTTGTTGTTGTCGTTGGTGTCCGATATATTTTGTATTCATGCATGTTTAGTAAACATTGTATACGCTTACGGAATGCAAAAAATGAACGAAGCAACCGCCTGAGAGGCACAGGAATAAATCCCAACAGGAAGAGAGAAGAAAAAAAACACCGAGAGAGAGAGAGAGGGATCCTATTTTAAATTTAGATTAAAGATAAAATACGAGTAAATATATTTAAGGAGAATTTTTATTTACCAACTACTATTTTCTTTAAAAATAAATAAATAATCTAATTAAAAGTTAACCCCTTCTCCCTAGTTGGTTTATTTCTTTAAATTAAGAACCTAAGGAAAAATTTTAAATATAATAAAAACTTGACGTTACACCCTTTATCAACGTAGGATATAAATCTGGTGGAAAACACTTTTAATTTAGTGCCAGAAACTTTTTAAGTATAAAGTAAAATATCAATGACTGGAGAAATTCATAATATTTTAAAAAACTAAAACAAATAATGAGAAAAACTGAAACATTTTTATTATAAATTGGTAATAACGGCCGACTAATTTAAATCAAAATATATACAATAAAATGAAATGAAAAATGAGTGCACGAGTCAGTGTTCTGTGCGCGGGTTTTCAAACTTGTCATTTCCTACCTCTGGGTAAATGAGACAGGGGTAACAGATTTATATTACAAATAAACTTATTATTTTTCAATTAGTTCATAGTTAAATCATAATCCTAACCTTTTTAAGGACATTTCTCCATAAGGGAAGCGTTTAGTTCGTCCTTTGTAAGGTCCTGAGATGTGTTCTCCTGGGTATGGATAAATATAAAATGTCGTGTAATTCCGCAGATAGATTTGCTGTAGAGATGCTCTAAAAAAAATGATATTTTATAAACCCCGCTGCTGAATTATCTTTTCTTGCCAATTTCTGCTGTTCTGAATTCATTAATTAAAAATCCCTCTGTTTTATATGAAATATAAAATAACTACACAAATAAACTGATAAATACTAACAATATGAGTAAAAAAATACTGCGTAAATCAAATACTTCAAAATAAAAATATGAATTGAAAAATACTTGTGAAATTTTATAAAAAAAAAAAAAAAAAAAAAAAAAAAAAACGATATATTGTTAGATGTTCAATCAATGTTTCTTAAATTGAACTGAACTTTCACATTAGAAAAAAATAAAATTTTAAATGCCCCTTAAAAAAATAATTTCAAGCTTTTTAAAATTTTGATATTCAATCTGAGCAAGAGTGTGGGTGGACTTTAAAAAACTCCAAAATTTTTGCGCTGATTTCTACTTATCTATTTTTTCTTTTAGTTCAAAAAGAGATCATTTCAATTAGACAACTTCCAATGAAACTCCTGGTAAAGGTTATTTTAAGCCCCTTTCGATTCGGAGTAAAATTCTTATTTTTTAACCATTAATGAAAACTTTTTAAAAATTTGATATATCTCTTATACTATAATAATATCAATCTTCATCTAACATTCAAATACATAAATTATTCACAATAGTATTTGAGTGATTGTAAACAAATTTTATCGCTATTAATATCAACTTTAATATCCTCAAACAAATAAATCTACACTATCAAATTTATTATAATAATGCATTAATATAGAGACCAGAGAATAGCCTACGCAGTTGGGACAACCTAATATTAATAACGATTATTATAATTATTAAGCCATATGGAGAACATAGAATACAAAATATACAATAACTACACATATAAACTCATAAATACTAACAATAAACAGTTACGAGTAAAAAAATACTGCGTAAATCAAAAAATGCCGCTCATCACGTGATCTTACGTCACTATTTTTTGATTGGCTAGCTTTTACGCATAAAAAATTAATCTCGTAAAAAAAAAGATCATGTAAAATGACTACATTTTATCATTTCTCATTTCTCCAATAAAAACAAAACTTAAATGGCTTAAAAAAAAAAGGATTATGCGCCTATTGCAAATGTTTCTTTTCAATCTTTCAATGGAATCCGTAAAAAAGAAAAGAAATATCCGATATTAGAGTATCACAAAAGGAAGTTTAATCAACGATTACTTGTTAGAGTACTTTTTCCATTCATTCAGCTCACATAAAAAAAAAGATGTAGCTATAATAAAGCATGATGTCAACTTAAGAATGTTTAACAAAAAAAAAATAAAATAAAAGAAGAGAGAGAAGAAGACACGAATGAATGAACGAACGGAAACGATTATTTTGCGTTTAAGATTCATTATGATTATCATATTATATTCTCTAACAATAAAAAGGAGGGATTATTATTTTAAAAAAAGTTTTGTCTCGGAACAAAGAATTGTTGTTGTTGAGCAGAAAGGAAATTTTTTTTATCCATGTAATATTGATTGAATAGAGATCCACGAAATTATATTTCTGAAAAGGGAAAGCAGATCACATGACATTTATTTGCCGATTATTTCTAATATTTGATTCGTTTAGGAATTTTATATTATAATTAAATTTCGGGAGGAATTATTTTTATTCGGAGACGAGGTCGCTTTTAGTGAATATTCTCTCTCTTTCACAAACTTTTATTATTATTTTTTAATTTATATTTTAACAAAACTTATTTAAAATTTAATTTGTAATAAATTTTCTTTACAACTCTAATGAAATATTAAAAATATAGAGAATATAGACAAAAAACTAAAAAATCACAAGAATAAAATACTCTGTAGGGCCTTTATATACTAAAACAAAAATAATCGAGTTAACCATTTATTAAAATGTTGTTGGAAAGGTTTTTATTTCATAGAAAAGAAATAAAATTTAAATCAGACAAGTCTTTAATTAGAGTTCTGGACTGAGGAAGGCTTGCAGTCACAACCTAAACGTCCCTTTAGAAGGATAGTTGGAAAATTTAAAAAGTTTGTTTTATTTCTTCCCTTTTAACTAATAATTTATATTAAAAAAAAGTCCGGTTTGAATCATTAATCCGTAACATTCGGCGGCTTCATCCGTTACGCCACGCTTCAACTCCTCTTGCTTATGTTACATTATAAAATCTGTTTGGGAGATTACCATATTTTCATTTTTATTTTTCTCATGAATGCCTGAGTTGTGTACTTTACTGCTCTATCATCTTTAAAAGTATTCAAAATACTAAACTATATTTTCCCCTAAGTTTAGACGAAATTGGTGACCTCAGCTTACGTTTATGTATAAAAAAATATAAATCATTTTAAGATTTGTAATTTTGGGTACAGACAGACACACGCACAAGAATCAGTTGTTGAAAATGATATTTTTGGATTTAGGGAAGCGCTTATTCAATTCAAATCTCGATTTCAAAATGTTGGGATTACGGTCCCTTAATTAAGCCTCTTTTGCTTAATGCAAAAGTTAATTTTATTTTACGTAAAAAAATATCGATAAAACCTTTGCGTTTTTTTTTTTTTGTAAAATTATTAAATTTTAAAATGCATTCGTGATATTTCTATCATTTTTTTTTCTCTCTCTCTATTTTAAATTGATACAATCTTCAATTATCACAAGCGACGACTTAATTACGAAAAAAAAAAAACGTTCAATTTTTTTTTGTAACCCTTTTAATCGTTTTATTTTAATTTCAATCGAACTCCCACACCTCTTTTTCTTTACATTCATTCGGATAAACACAAAGCGAATCGTCGTCTTATCTGTTCATTAAATGGACCCCGAGGCCCCTTCTTATCATTTCTTTCTGCCCCTCCCCCACTCTCTCTCTCTCTCCTTTTGTTCTAATAACCGGGTGCGTCGACGGAGTCATTAGCAAATACAGACTGAGACCTCAGGGGAGTCCAAGTGGCAACATAATAGAGCCTTTGCAGCCCTCCGGGTCTTAATTAATAATTAAATAGGCTTCAATGAAGAATGACTAAAAGGGCGGCTTAAATAAAAAATAAAATCGAACGTCGACTTCAAAAAGTCTATTTTTAGGAATTAAAATTTGTATGGCCTTCCACGTTATTATATATTGAATAATTAACATCTCTATTCTGGTGCCTTCCTGGGACAATGAGCTGCCTGAGCTAAGATTGGTTCTTTTGTCATCCAGAGGTGAGTAAACGGTGTAAAATCTACCCAAGTGATTCGGCCCTTGTAACGCTTATTGATTATTAATCTAAACATTTTTAATCTTATAATAATGATTGCTAGCCATAATGCACTGAGTTTCATGATATATTTGCCACTCCCTTCTCATCAGATTACGTTTAATAATAAAAAGAATTGATTTCTTCTTAATATTATAATAATGACTTGCGTTTAAAATGAATGAAGAAAATTGAGATATTCTCTCTCTGAAAAGGTTGAGGAAATGAAAAATATCGAAGTATGATTTCTTCTCCACCTCGATTCGAATTGGAATATCTTAGGGCTGATGGGGGATGAGAACGCTTTATGGATGACGTCGATTTTAAAAGACCGATACCGAATTAAGTGAGAAAAGTGTGCGAAATGAGAAAAGTCATGGAAGAAGAGCCCCCGGGAGTAATGAACTGGAATTGATGGCTTAAGCGATGGACAGGGAGGGGGTGAGAAGAAAAAGGAGTGGGAGCATGCCTGGCTCTAATTAAGCGCGAACTGAGGAATGGATTCCCTTCGGCTTTCTTTGTTTGCCTTTCTCTCTCGTTTGGCTGTAAACCAGACCATCCCGGATATTATTTTTTAAATCGAAGAGAGCAATATACGAGTCATACAAGTGATTATATTTTTACCAACTCTCGAGTAATCATAACAATTTTTTCAGATGAAAACGAAATAGGAATGTAACATAAATCAAATGTTTTTTACATAAATCTGCGAAAAAAGAGATGTCTAAATTTTTATTCATCGGTTTAAGATAATTTTGAAATTAAATTAGTTCTCTAAGTGTTTAGCAACTATTTAGTCCCTATAAATTGTCTCAATTTTCAAATCGTTTGGACCGTATTAAATCAAATTTAACTCGTGGCAAAAAAAAAAAAAGAAGCATTTAATTTGCCGCGTAAACTCATCGTGTTAAGCGGGGCTTTGTTGTAAATAATTTTTTTTTTTAATAATTCCGATATTTAAATTGAACTCAATAACCAGAAGCGTTAAACATTTTGATGTATTTTTTTTTATTTTCCGTCTTTTTATTAAAACAAATAAACTTCAATCTTGTTGAATATTTTTGTCAATCAAAAAAAAAATTCAATTTCACCCAATCAAAATCAAAGCCGAGAGGATTCATCTTTTTAAGTGGGAAACATGTCCTCGCCCTCGTTCTCGTTCTCACTCCTCCTTTCTATTCCTACTCCTCCATTCAATTTTATTTAAGAACAACTTTGATAAATAAACAATGAACAGAGAGAGAGAAAGAGATGGAAGATATTCGATTTCGAGAAAGTTTTCTTGACTTTTCTTTCGTATAATTGTAGAATTAATTTTTTTTAATTCTCTCCTAACTTGGAGAAAAAATTAATTTAAATAATAGATCTATAGAGAGGACTACGCCCTTAAAATTTTTGTTTGAAAAGTTAAAAGACTCCGCTGAAAATAGATTTGAAATTAATTATTCTAATTACTCATATTCTCTTTGAAATTACTTTAGTATTGAAGCAGTGGATGGGGAGCTTAGGGATGAATTTATACAAAATCGCTAGAGCTACTCAGTCCCACCATGAGGTGTACGTCATTGAAGTAGAAAACTGGCAACGCTGCCATCAGCTGAGAGCTCAGTACTAAAGAAATTTTAAATAGAGTATAATTAATTTAGATTCTGTATATAAAAAACCCCTCCTCATTTATGAGGAGGTTATTTTCTGGGTGGAGGTGGTGAAATAAAATTATGAGATAAAAATTCAAATAAATTTCATTTAATGTGTTTTATTTTTATTACTTTTAAAAAATTGTATTATTATTATTATTATTATTATTATTTATTATTCGTATTTACCCAAGTGATGTTTTTTCTCGAGCCTAAAAACTATTTGGAATTTTTTTCAAGACTTAGAAACTTCTATTTATCGATTAAAAAAATAATATTAAGTGCCGCTCTAATGATGATTGTCAATAATTAAGAGTCGATTTTTTTTTCAGTGCCCTTATTATTATTAATGAATTCGAATCATGCAAATATGTATTGTAAGAAAAGCATTTTTTTTTCCTATTCATTTATTTTAATGATAATTTTGAACTCGATACGTAGGCTGGTTTTCTTTTTACATATCACTTTAGGGTTTATTTTTAGATATAGGTAGTAATAATAAAAGAACGTGGTCATTAATTTTAGGACTTTGAAGAGAACAAAAAAAAAAAAAAAAAAAAAAAAAACAGCCTAAATTAAATAATTCATTATGAATTAAGAGCTTAAAAAAGTCATTATTTGTTTATACCCAAATGGTTCAAAAGTTATTGAAAAATTAAAATTTATTTTTTTAAATAATTATAAACAGCCAGCCAAATTTATTTATGAAATTATAAAAAAAATTACCTCCAGGCTGGGAACTGAACCCAGCACCTTTTGTTTTCCAAACCGTAGCGGTTTCATTCTGGCTACTCCTTTCTTGTAGAATTTATTTAAAAAATATGCCGTGGTCATGCACTTTATGTCGGCTTTACAACTAATCTCACTATAGGTTTATGTCCTTATTTTCTTCACTCAAAAACGGATTAAATAAATTTAATATTTGATGATAAAACTTAGAT
>JAAAKE020090544.1:4108-16783 GCA_010014785.2 Anisolabis maritima | reverse complement strand
ATTTGTTTCTCTTTTTTCCTAAAACCTAGAATTAAAAAAAAAATTATGTATTTCTAAGAATAAATTGAAATTTATTTATGTGTAAATTTTATATTTATTCACAATTCAAAAACTAAACTCATATTTTATCTCTTAAAGAGGGAAATAATTTTCTTGTGGAGAATAAAACTAAAATCAATTGCTCTATTGTAATAAATTTATTGAATCGAACCTGATTCTATTTTCTTTACCAGTTTCTCCTATAAACTGTGTCTTTGAATTATTTTCATTTTTCCCCCTTTCTAGCCTGTAATATTCAAATTCTCTAAGGACTCCCAACTTTATAGTTTTTTTTCTTAAAATTAGCTCATTCATTTGTTTTTGTTTCGGGTGACCTATCCTCTTTTCTACTCGGGTCCCTGTTTATTATTAAAAATTTATTTATTTTATTTATTAATTATTTTATTTTTTTATAGCATTAACACCAATGGATTATATTGGAGAATATGTACGTTTATCTTCTGGAAGAAAAATGCTTTACAATCAAATATTTAATAAACATCAATATCAAGATGAAATTGAAGAAAATGGAGAAAAGGAAACAGGAAAGGAGAAATCTAAAATTAGATGTATTAAGGAAGAGGTATCTAGTATATATTATAGTCTTCTATTGATGGGATTGTCTCTTAAGCTACGTCATTAAACTCAACGCCTTCTAACTCGAACTAGCTAAAATCTTGTTATCTTATTAAAAAGAGCTCCTAAATGATGATACTTAGAAAATATAATTGTAGACCAGCAATCACTTCGTGGTAGCACATGTACGGCTAACTACTTTTATAAAATCATATTTAATTAAATTAATGGTAGACTATGTCAGATTATAAAATTGAGCAGCTTGATCGTCAACACTCTACCTCCTGTGTGCGCCTCTTAACATTGTTTCTAACCTGTTTAATTAAATTAGTCTAAATTATAGTATATTGTTATTTTTTTCAAAAACAATTTTATATAGTTCAGAGGAACTTATTTATTATTTAGATGGTACGCAAAAATGAATATTTGTTGTTGAAAAAAGCTCTTAAAATTTATGAACATGCCCCAATGGCTTAGACGCCAAAATTTATTTAACTTTCTAAAGTGAAATCAGAATATTAGAAATTTTCATTTGCATTAACAAAAATTTGATTTTAATTCTTATTATAGGGCTACTCATAATTTAAAATTCACTAAAATTTTTGGTAAACCTTCACTTTTCTTTATAATTTTTTTTTGTAAAAATAAAAAAAAATAAATAAAATATTAGAATATTTTGCGTGGCACTATGGAAACCTGACTTAGAATAATTTTATATTTCGTTAATTGATCTAATAAAGTAACTTTTTTTTCTAAATCTTTTATTTATTTTTCAGTACTTGTCTGCTGCTCTTAGTGAAGTCGTAGGCCATAAGTTATCCGAAGAGCATATGAAAGAACTCCAGAGCATTTTAAGCTGGACTTCCAAAGTTCCTCTAGACTTTAGAACATGGTGTGGAGTGGCTGCTTCTTGTGAACGAATTTTAGGACCTCAATTTGCGACATCAGAAACTCACACGGATGATTGCCTTGAATTAGAAAAAGCAGATTTTGAATCGCTACCAAGGAAACTTGATAGGTTGAAAGAAAGGGGTCTTGATCCTGATCCAAGGCTTGTTAAATTGCTCTTCGCTATTCGAAATGAAACCAATCAAAATGAAGAAAATGTCGAAGAAATTCTGGAAAAATAAAAAAAAGGTAAAAAATTTTGGAAAATAAAAAAAAACTTCTATAGATTTAAATTCAAAAGTAACTGTATTAATATATTTATGATATATCGAATATTGTCACATTTTTTCAACGAACCAATTAGATGACCAGAAAATAAATAATTATATTAATATTTTACAAAATTAAAAAAATAAAAACTTATTGACATAATTTGCAGAAAAAATACCGCGAGGAGTTGCGAAAAAACAAGGACGAACAAAATATCACGGAAAAAATCTAGAATTTGATGAGAAAAATTTTCGTAGTCAAAATCAAAGAACATCTTAAAAAAAAAAAGAAAAAATTTTTTAAGAGAAAATTGTAATCAAGGAGGAAAAATAGGTTGAGGATTAAGTCAAAGCTAGAAGATCAGCTAAATTAAAAGGTCTAAAGAAGAGAGAAGTGGTAGTCCGAGACAAAAAAATTTCGAACATTGGAAGAAATTATGAGATGAACTTGGTTAATTATTCGGCTTTAAAATGGCCAAGTAATGGTTAATTAACATGATCATACAAAAATAAATTTTAATTATTATTTGGGGGAAGATCAAGGTTTAGGATTAAAACTATTAAAAATAAAAAAATTCGAAAAAAATAATTACTCAGCAAAAAATACAAAATAAGTTCATTTAATTGAATAGTTTTCAAAAAAAATGATTATTTTTCAATGACAACTAACGAAGTGGTATCGTTCTAATTAGATTAAAGTAAATTATAAGCAACAACTATACAGAACCAACATAATATATTTTCTAATTGTTTTAACATAGGCTTTTGTTTAATGTACATTATTTATTATTTTCTTCTACAATATTTCGTTTAATAATGCAGATATTTTCACGCATACATTTTTCAGATATTCATTTTTGTCTAGAAAATTAAAATTCTTAAGATTATTATATATTTGTAATTTATACAAATTTTTTTTTAGCAACTTATTTTATTTTTTTGAGGAAGGAAGTTATATGAAAAAAATGAGGAAAAGATTTTTTTTCTTAAGATGATGGATTATATAATATAAAATTTGCTTGTAAAAATTCATTGACTGATCTCAATCAAGATTTAATAAATATATTCACATTTACATTTTGAAGAAATTATTCTAATTGTGAGCAGCGGTGTTATTTATTTATTTATTTATTTATTAGTCTTTGAATAATGTAAATGAATATAATTTATAAATCTTATCTTAAAAAATTCTACATTTACTAAAAAAAGAAAATTAAATCATGTCAATTAGAAACTTTATTTTTTCATTTATCATTTCATAATTTTAATAAGAAAACGTATTTTTACTTTTTTGACAACAATTCAGGCACTGGCGTAACAACGCAACAGGCTTCCTGCCCCAACCATAACAATAAAATTTATTATACTTATGTATTAATATTCTAATTGCAAACAATATTTTTATTATAATTAATAATTTTCCTAAGCTATTTCAAAATTAATTAAATCTAATTATCGTTTCCCATTTTTTTTCGTAAAAAATAGTAAATTTAGTGAAAGTTTAATAATAAAGTTAATCTATAGAATTTAATATATATATATTATATTTATATATGAATTTCTTTTATTTTGTGCTTTTGAAAGAACTTTTAAAAATTGTAGCCCGTTTAGAATTAGGCCCCTGTATCTTTGATTTCATTGCCTCCCCCTGAATTTTTGTTTTTTGGTTTGTTACGCCTCTGGATTCTGAAATCTGAAGATATTTTTTAACCCTGTTTTAGAGTACATTTCCAAAAACCTTTCTTATATCTATTAGGGCTGTCAAATGAGAATTTCTAATTTTGAAGGTTCTATGAATTTGGTTTTTAAAAATTTTAATTAGAGCTGTTTCAAGAGCAATTTCTCCTCAATCCGTCAGCAGAATTTTTTAGGTCAAAAAAAAAAGCATGCGTTTGAAAGTTTCAAACGATTAGAAATTACTCTTTGAACAATCCTTATATTAAACGATTTTTGCTTTTAAACGAAAAATATTAATATAGAAATTTTGTGAATTTAAAAATTCACGAATATGTTTTATCATCATGACATACGAGTATCTTTTTTTAGGTTTTAGAAAGCTCTCTATAAATAATATAATTTTAAATTAAAAAAAAAAAAGTGATTAATATTATAGCTGGTTTTTTCATGTATATTTAACTAGCTGATATGAGAAAATCGACTAGTTAGCTAACGACACATGAGAAAATAAGCCTTTTGAAGAAAATGTTTTTATTTAATGTATATTTAATATTTTTTTCAAATCAATTCACTCGCCTTTATTCATCTAAAAAATGTATGTTTGCATTTGAAGAGAAAAAGAATTAGTATCTTTAGTTATTTTGTTTCTTAACCATTGGCATTTTTCATTTGACAACCATAATCAAAAATTAATTATAATTATTAAATAATTACATTGAAATGAGATATAATAATTAATAATTTAAGCTTTTCAGTTTTTTTGACGGCCAGTGATTTATATATTTATTTATTAAATTTATTGGACTTTTTTTTTATTAAAAAAATTCTGTGAAAGGACGGGCCAATATAAGAAGTTTATGAAATTTTTTTAGTAATGATGATTTAAAGAATTTCTTATATCACATTTTAAGCAATCATAATAAAAGTGAGTTTTTTTCAATATTATAATAAATGATGAATGAAGAAGTTCATGTGACAGTCAAAAAACTCAAATATCTTATATTATTATTATTAAAAAATTAAATATCATAATAAAATATATTTATTTATTATTGTTTTATATTTATTATATACACATATTAGTGAGGCCTATTTATTAATAGTAGCAAGCAAAAAAGATTTTTTTTATTCCAAGACGAGAGAATTCAACCCTTAAGAAGGAATTGAAAAGGGGGAGGGTCGGGGGTCAGAAGATTTTTTATATTCTCATTTAGGCATTCGTTAAATCCACTTATACGCATTTTCCTATTAGCTTATGATTTTTTTTTTTATATTTTACAATCATCAACTAACCAACGATAGATACTCCCTAACGCAAAATGATTGATTCATTGAATTGATATTATTATTAAATCAAGGCGTTTTTTTTTATAACGCCATTTTTTTTATACATAAAGAATTCAAAATCTAATTTTTTGGTCGGACATGTTTGTTTTTTTTTTTTTAAATCAGCCGCCCCTTTTTTTTTTTTTCTTTTTGTGCAGTGGGACGAGAAGGCTTTTTTTCTTTGTTTCAACATATCGAGACCCAACATTTAGCAAGCATTAAATTAAATCTTTGAATTCATTATATATATTATAGTATTTAAATACCCATAGTATATATAATGATAAATTTATATTATGTGATTACAATTCATTTTAAGGATGAATTCAGAGAGCACTTTAAATTTCAGGGAAGCGAGTTTAAAGAAATTAAATAATGTTCTCGCTAGTAATATAAAAAAAATCGTCATCCCTCTTATGGCCAATTTTTATGACGGTACTGAAGTTTTGAGTTTTGTATGGGCAGCTCAACACTCTATTCTGGTCTAATATAAAGACTAATATAAATGATAAAGTCAAAATATATATTTAATTCCCATACTAAAATATAAAATTGAAATTTTAATTATTTTACCCATTTTATATCATCTCTTCATTAAGAAACTTTCTTTTAATAAATCTACTTTTTCTTTTAGACATTCTCTTAATTTTTGTTATCAGGCAGAGATTTTGATATCATAAAATAAATTTTTCTTTGTGTAAAAAAAGAGCTGGGGAAGTTTCTTATTTGATAGATGATATTTAAAAATATGAAATTATATAGTACAGAGAGATTATCAGAGCCGGCTAGAGGTTTTTTAGCATTTCAGATTATAGTGGAAGCCCCATGCAGCTGTCTCGAAACTTTATCTGACCTTTTTTTTGGGAATGCTCCTGGCACACACGAATATGGGGGAAGGGGGGCTTCTGAAGCTCAAGAAACCGAATTCTCAGCCGGTCCTGAGGATATTTCAAATATAAAAATATTAAAAGAGATAAATATTAAGTTGGACTTAACTATTGTTATGTGTTATATTATATTATATTGTTATTTTGATGATTTATTAATAGAAACATAAAACAAAACATGAATACTATTACTTTATATATAATTACTTATTCTGGCCTAGTAATATAAAGACTAATTAATATATGATAAAGTCAAAATATATATTTAATTTCCAATCTTAAAATATAAAATTGAAATTTTAATTATTTTACCCTTTTTATATCTTGATATAAATTTAACATCATATCGAAAGAGACAATATATTGATATAAATAATCTTCTCATTATGGGCAAATTGGAAAGCTTAGTTGGAAAATTAAATTAGGGAGCTATAAATAAGTAAAGGTATATTATATCTTGTCTATGAAACTGTACGAAAGTGAGGTTCTTTCTGAGAGCAATATCATAGTGTGGAACCGTCAGGCGAATGGCCAGAGGGTAGTGATAAAAAGATCTGCGCATGCGTCTTTTTCAAACGGTTGAAAATAGCTCTTGTGTCACTGAGGTAATTCGAAGAATGGAACGAAAAGAAAATGATTATCAACGGGATATTTTTTCGAATAAGATGAAATGTCTTTTCCAAGAGGGGGTCGTGCTTGAGGCTCTACCTTCGTCTCTTGGGGAATAAACTTATTCCTACATGTTTTCACAAACCCAAAAAATATAGTTTTTGCTTATGGATATAAGAGATATAAAATGCCTAATTTGAAAATAAAATTTTCAGATTGGCTTAAAATTAGAGACAGTAAGCCGCTGATGCTCATAGTTTCCCAAAGTACCTCTCATATTTTCCCTTCTGAAAAGCCATTCTAGCCCTATATAAAACTTTAAATTTTTATTTTCTTTGGGACCTAGGAGGGCTATTCAATAAAGAATAAGAACGATTTGTTTTTTATGATATAGCGGAGATACAATGGTGAAATAATTTTCATGAGAAAAGATCTCACGTGATTGGTGGAAAAAATGGAAGTGAGTACGTGGTTATAAGACCTCAGCAAAGAGGGAATGTTCGCCAGTGGCTTCGTAAAGAGGAACTTGCTCTGTAATTTTGCTTGTGTTTCCAGATATCCAATAATAATAGTGGCAATCTGGTAATGTTGGCATTCTATGCGCAGGTAATTCCAATTTTTCCCTCCAATCATGTTAGATCTTCTTACCATCCAATTGGAATCGTACGTCTTCTTACCAATAAAAATTGTTTTACCATCGTAGTGATGAGAAAAAAAAACGTTCTCACTCTTTATAATAGTAGCTTGAAATTTTTGAAAAAATGCGAGTTATTAAGAATAGGGCGGTCACTTGTGGGAGACCGCTAATAATCACAACCCTTTTTTTTTAAAGCATCCAGATATTTGCAATTAATCAACAAATAAAGATAAATCTATCATCCATTCTTATAAAACAATTTAAATATTTTTTTATCTTAGACGTGGCGACCAGGTGGCTGTAGATTTCAAATTTGTAGAAAGAGAGGAGTAAGCAGACAAAGGACGAGTCTCTATATAAATAAAAACTAAAAAAAGTTGAAACTTCTCAGCTTTAATGAAATAAAACCATCACCATTCAACTAAGAGAGTGTTAAATATATAAAGTTGCCAAATCATTATATATATAGTTCTTATTGAAAGGAGGGTATTATATGAGATGTATTGTGCCTCTGCCACTCTCGTAAATAATAATGGTTTTATTTAAAGCCGAGACATTTTAGTTTTTATATATATAGGGACTCGTCCTTTGGCTGCTTACCCCTCTCTTTCTATATCAACTTTTTCTATCTTAATTATTATTTCAGAAATACTCTCCTAAACATAATAATCTAGAATAACAATATAATATGATATTAATACTATAACAACAGAATTTTGCCCAATTTTAATCCATCTAATTAATATATTTTTATATTTAAAATAATATAATAAAATAAATTTGATTATTTTCTTAAAAAATAAATCAAGGCTTGAGAAATGTTATCACATAACTTCTTCATCTTCACTGTACATATACATAAGTGTGTAAGATTTCGTTTTTTTTTTTTTCTTTATTATTATTTTTTTAAGATCAAAACCTCAGAATAAATTGACATAAGATCCTCAAGTATTTTGAAGTTATCTTGATTATTAAAGAAGGCACCGCTTTATATAGAAGACTTGAAATGTGAAGCTACAATCTAACTAATATATCTTGCATTTCTTTTTTCTTTTTTTAATTTTTTCTGGTTAATAACATTTATTAATTATGTTTTCTTCACGAGATGCTTGAGGAGAGAGAGAGAGAGAGAGAGAGAGAGAGGCTATCCAAGGGAAAATTGAACTAATCCTTCATTAGTGATCGATAGGAAGAAAGCAGACACACTGACATTGACTACATACAGAACATAAATAAATTGGCATTGTTGTTGTTGTTGTTGTTGTTTTACAATTACTTCTCCCTTAATTTTCGGTGCGCGGCTAATTTACAAGATCTTATAGCAAAATACTTAACTATTTGTACACTAGAAATTGAATATACTTATATATTTATTTATAATTATTTATATCATATTTATAATATATATATATATTTATATATATATTTATATAACAAAATGAAGTGAAACATTAATAAAATTAAGAATATATATATAAACAATCATAGATTTCTAACATTTAATGAATTTATTTAGGAGGTTTAAATAGTGTTTAGTTTTAACTAATAAGATGATGATATGCTTTATATAAAGGAGAGTATAGTAAAAAATGAATTAATAAATTTGGAAATATTTTATTAAAATAAATTTAAGATATGTCTCATCTATTTAAATAAAAAAAATTGTTCAATTATTATAATAAAATAGTAAATTTGATGAAAGTTTATTTAAATAAACTGGGAGGTAGAATAAGCCCAAATTTTTAGATAATTCACTAAAGAGTGTGAGCGAAAAGTAACTTCTTATTTTCAAACATTATTTCTGAAAAAATAATACTGCGCCGTTTTTTTTTTAGAAGTTTCTTTAATAAACTTATTATAACTATGCTTCTTTACAGTAAACTTACGCGTATTTTTTACGGTAGGGAAGCAGAGTTTTACTGAGAAGAGAGAGTTTGAGAAAAACTAAGAGACTGTAGAAAGAATGTAGAACAAACAAAAAGGACTGTCGTGTGGTTTAAATCTTCCTAGTAATGTATTGTTGGGCACAGAGGTGTACCAAGGTGGGAGTGAAAGGGATCGTTTGCCCCCTCCCTCCCGAGAAAAAATTATATAAATAAAAAGAACTTAAGTCCTGTTTTTATAAACATTAATCTAATCTAGTTTTCTTTCAAAATTACTGATTGAATATAACGTTGGGGATTAGATATGCTAATGATTGAAAGGAAAGTGGGGGAGCAACAAAAAAATAAACAAAAAGGACTGTCGTGTTGTTTAAGTCTTCCTCGTATCGTATTGTTGGACCCAGAGACGTATTATTTTCGTCGAGATTTCGAGTGTATATCACACTCATCATCTAACGAAAATAATGTTAAAAATATTCGATATTGTATTTTTGTTTTATGTGATGCATACTTGAAATGTTAACTAAAATATTTAGTATTTTTTTTGTTGGCTCCTCACCTCCACTCTCCTTCAGAAATCTCTTTTCATATTGAAATTATTTTATCAATTGAATAAAAAATTAACCAATTAATTCAAGAAAAAATTTAACCGATTTAAAGTAATCATATTTTTGGGTTTTTCTCCATGTAATCAGAAGGGACTAAACCGAATATTTTAGGCAACCGTCTCCGATAGGTATATTAATCGTTTGAATTCAACATGAACATAGAATTAGGCTATTTATTACAAGAATTAAGTGATGTCTGTCTGTCGATCTGCGGACATATGTTGAGCAAATTCGGTTTATACAATCTTTAATCTTCAGATATACTCAATTTATTTCGCTTTTGGTTCAAATCCAACCAAGAAAATGGTAGTTTATAAATATCATTTTATCACTTTTATATTTTATTTAGAGACAGATATATACAGTAGAAACTTGATTATCCGGATTTTAAACATCATAATCTTTTGCCCGTACGCGAGAAGCCCAACTTTTTTACCATTTTTAAAAATTCTTTTTTTTTTTCCAATTTTTTAAAAATTTGTATTTGATTATTCGGACGACCCTGCTCACTTTGGTTCGGATAATCCAGTTTCTTATGTTTTTCAAAAAAATTTAACAAAAGTTGAAATAACTTTTCATATTTCTGCGATTATTTTTCTATGAATCTTTCTACCAAATATAACTATATAAGGCGAGGGTGACTACAAAGATGTTAGCAGACAACGTGAATGGTGGATGATATTTGTGTGCACAAAATGCTGGCGTGCACAATGAGTTCTAACAATAATGGTGATATGGAATACTTAAGAAACTTGCACTTAATATCAGAAATTAATATTTGAAAATTACTCCCACTCTGTATATATATAATTTCAAAAGTAATTTTGTATTTTGATATTGAGAAACATGTTTCACTTCATTTTTATGGTTTATAATTTGTTAACGTTAATTTATTTATACGATTGATTGAGAAACCTATTGTCTGACATAGACCAGCCTTATATGATATTTAAGCGTTGGACTCTTTAAGGTCCTGGAGCCTAGCCAGTTGATGGGGGGCAAGTTCATCGGGTATGGAACCTCTCTGGCCAGCTCCCGAGGGAAGAGGCGACATCGGGATCTCTTCTTCTGCTGGAGGTGGAGTTTCTGCTACCGGTGCAGTTGTCGTTACCGCCGCCGCCGCTACCGGAATCGGAGTCGGTTCTGATTTCGATTTCGATTTCGAACTGTTCCCATTGTCTTTTTCTTTAGGGATAGCATCGCGTTGGGAATTCTCAGCTGTACTCGGGCCGGTTAATGAATCTTCCTCGCTGGCTGTCGAAGAGGAAACAGGGAAGGGAGCTGAATCGGTTGGCATATCATCTTCGGGATCAGGTTCTTCTTCGGCGGGCGCTATGGGTTCAGGAGCTGGTGGTTCAGGTTGCTTAATTTCTTCACTTTCAGTTTCTTCGGGTTCGTTTTCCGGCTCCTCTTCTTCTTCCGGTGGAGGTGGAAACGGCGTTTCTGCTTCCTCTATCATAGGTGTCGCGGCAGTAATAACAATCTGCGCTACTCCAAGGCCGTCATCCGTGTCGCCGGCGATTAAGGGAATCGTGAACTGAGGCCCCGTACTCTCCTAAAAACACGCCATTCATTCGTCAAGTGATCATCATTCCACTCATTCAATGTAAATATTTTTATATTCATTCTAGATATTTTCTGAAAAATCTTGATAGCTGTGCAATATAATTCAAATAAACTTGAAGAGGTGAAGATGAAGGCATTAAAACGTTCGATAGTTTTTGAAATTAATAAAATTTAGATTTAGAAGAATATTTTTTTCAAATTGATCCTCAAAAACTGTATGGAAATTAAAAAAATAATTCAATTCCTTTGCCTTAATTAAATGAATTTCAAATCACATAAGTAAAAAACAGGAACAGATATTCTTTATACTGAAGAAAGTGAAGGAATCTATTTGACGTCAGGTTAAATAAATAAATTGTAAATTTCAAGGCGATCGATTTCGTTATTTAATATGTCTTCAGGTTTTACGTATGAAATATCTGAGTATAATTTCAGTTTAAACGTTCTTTCAAAAGAAAGAAATAGTAACATAAGGTCTGGGAGTATTTTAAATAACGAAATCGATTGCGATTGATACAATATATTTATTAAACCTAACAGCATATACATTCTTTAGCTTTCTTCAGTGAATCGAGCACCAGAGTTCTCCATCAAATATATGCCTTATTCTAATCTGCTTCTAATCTAATTTATTAAAACTTTGTCCTTGTGAATTTGTACTGAGGATGATGAGTGTACATTGATGGAAATATTTGCATTACATAGATATCAATAGAGCGAAAAAGGAGCTGGTTTCAATCCTTCAATTTAGATTTCGTTATAATTTCCAGAAGTGACATTCAAATTCTTTACAGAATTGGATGTTAAATACAATTCGTAAATAAATTTTAAATTATTAAATTTCTTTTGGTAATTTCATTTAATAAATTTAAAATCTTTTCGTTTCAGTTTTATATGATGATATAATCTTTTTTTTGTATTTTCAACTTTATTGTGATAACACTTAAAATTTTTATTTATGGCATTTTTGAAAAAATATTAACCAGGAGAAATTCTCCTTTCGATCGTGTCATTGAAGTGTAAAAGATCCAGTTAATGTGTTTTGTATGAAAAAAATTATTCAAAATAAAAAAAAAATGGGAATTTTGGATTAGATGATGATTCTTAATATTTCGTTTTTAGGAAACTAAAAATTATTAAAGACATTAATACATTTGAATCGTTTATTTGCCACCAATTCCATAGGATTCTAAATTACTCATGATTATAGGTGAATAGGCGTTAATATGAAAAGTATTTTGGGGTCTAATTTATATAGAGCTATTAATTTTTAGAGAGACAGGAGGAATTAAGGAATTAATAGAAAAGTTAAGATTAGAGATTAGATGGAAAATGAAATGAGAAAGTTAAAATTATATTTTCCAATAATTTTTTATTTATTTATATTTTAAAATATGTAGAATTGGTGATATGAATGAATAGTCGAAAGCAGACAAGACTTTATGAAGATCAAATAAAACTTGATTTGATTTCATAAATATTAAATTGGCATCCCACATCTTTACATTTAAATAAAAAACTTCTGAATGGATTTGATATTTGGAAAGTGGTCATAGAAAACATGTTATAATTAAATGGATGTACCTCAATAAATGTACTGTACATTGAATAGGAAAGCACTCAGGAGGGTGGCTCTCCCCTCAGAAAAAATTAAGTTTACACTATTTACAAGGAATTTTATGAGAAAAATTGGCTATTCTCCACTCCCCC
>JAAAKE020090533.1:0-20915 GCA_010014785.2 Anisolabis maritima | reverse complement strand
AACTTTAGCTTCGCGGGCTACTTTCAAAACCTTTGCGGTCGACCGGTCGACCGCGGTCGACGTATTGGCCACCCCTGATCTATAGCTATCATCTATCTACTTTCGGAAAGAAATTAAAATGTTTTTTCCTTTATATGAGTGTCTTAATAAATATAAAATTTAATTCCAATCTTTCAATGGAAAGAAAACATTTTAAGACTTTTCTTTCTTTTGGAATATATATATATATAGGTTTTATTTTTCCGCTTAGAAATTTCCTATCTGGCTATTATTTTATTTAGTAGTCAATTTTCTTTTTGTGTGAGCTTTTTTTAGTCTCTTGTATTTTTTTAACCTTTCCTTCCTTTTGAGCCCTATTCATGTTTGGACAATCCTCAGAGAAAACACCATTCAGGATCCTTCTCTCGTTGAATTTATAAAAGCCAAAATGATTTTAAAAAAAAAATATTTTAATGCTATACTAATCTTTATATTATTAGAAATATAACGAACCATAATTAAACGGGGAGCGGAAAGATGACGGATGTCTTAGCGAGTCTTGAAACCGGAATAGAAATAAGATGTGGCAAAATAAGACAGCAAGTGATGTAAAGATTATAAGGTAGAGGCGGTGTAGACCCGAACGGCCAGAGCCAAAGTCCTCGACGAGTTGAGTCCCGAATGTGATGCGAGAGAACGGCTGCCAAAAGAATCCACCAGGCCAAAGGATGCCAACTGACGAAGATAGCTAACAAGGCCACCGCCACAGGAACACTAGTGCAATGGAAGAAGGCACGATGATGGAGTGAGATTGCGTCGTCGATATGCCAGGAACCCGCCTGGATGAAATGGTCGATGTCGATTAACGAAGCAAGGAAGCCGCATTCCACGATCTGATCAAACAAGCATGATAAAGATTAGATAAAAATTTTATCGTCATTATAAAAAAAATGATATACAATATTCAATTGAAATTGTGAGGGGAGGAAATTGGAGAAAGAAAACAAGTGTTTCGCAAAGTGGATTTTCCTGTTGATACACGCAAGATGTTTAAGGAGGATATCGAAATTTTTTGCTATGTATAAGTAAAAAAAGAGATCATATACTTTAAGAAAAATGTAGAGTTACAAGAAAATCTTAGAATATAAAAATTTTGAATTACTTAAAATATCAGAAAAATTTAAAATAATATAATTTTAAATAGAGAGATTCAACATTGATCATTGTTGTTGTTATCAAAAAGGTCTTGCAGTATAGTTATCACTTTTCTCTAAATAAGATAAAATAAAATAAACTTTGATAACATAAAGGAAAATCTCATTTGATCATAAAAATACATTAAAAAAGGTTAAATATTAGCAGAAGGAGAGCAATCACCTGAAATGCGAAAGTAACCTTTGCGGTTTGGGGAGCTTTAGGCCGTATTCGTAAAAAAAGATTATATTAAAAAGAAAGGAAAAATACGTTTACATAGAGGAAGTGCAGGAACTTCATTATAGAGGCTTTTATGGCTGGGATCAGTTTTCCGGGATAGTAAAAATTTGAAGAATTGCAGCCAATTGATTTTTATTTATTTAATACTTAACTATTGATGTTTCTGCTTTGTTTAACGTTTGTACATCAGCAGTTAATTATTATATAAAGAAAAAACCATTGACTGCATTTCTTCAAATTTTTACTATGCAGGAACTTTGTTAAAAAGCTTTAAGAGCTCAAATAAAATTTCGTTTGAAGCTTTACTTCCAGATTAAAGATTGGGATAAAATTGGGGAAAAATTTGGCCAATCAAAATATATATATATATATATAATTTTGAGATGGAAAAATTGAGATAGGAAAAATATGTATTTATATAGAAAAGTATTTAATTATTAAGTGAACTATTTAATATTTATAAAAGTTGTTAAAAAGGAAATAATATCTTAATTCACTTTTTCTTAAATTTTTTTTTTAGAAGTTTCTTTTTTTTATTAAATGATTTTTATTTTTGAATCCTTTTTTAACGATATGAGGATAGATCTTTGAATATTTTTATAAGTTGACATTATTTATTTAAATTATATTAGCTACCAATTAATTTAAATAAATAAAAACGGAGTCTAAATAGCCTCAGATGTCGAAAGACTTAAAAAAACGTTGACATTAGTGAAAAAATTTAAATAAATTAATTAATAAGGTATACTGCCTCGTAGAAGTAATACTATCTCTTCAAGAGGCTTAAAGATCGGATCACAACAATTGATTAAATTATTTGGGTAACTGTATTGGTGATTGTAAAAAATTTGATTTTCCATTTTTTTTTTAAATCTTCATATTTCAAAGGCTCTTAAAAATTTTAATTACATTATTGTATGCATATGCTTATCTAAGATATTCCTTATACTTTAATTTCTAAATAGAAATAAATGAAATTTTGGATCATAATTGTACTAGTTGAGAGAGTGGATGTATTGATAATTAGATTTGGCGCCTATCTAATATGAGGGGTGGGGGGTAAGATCTAACAAAAATATTCAGATGACGAAAATTCTTTCAATTTCATAATGATAATTAGGCACTAATCAACTTTTGACTAATAGATGGAAGAACGGTTTTTTAAGTAGCATCTTCGATGCCTAATGGATAATTACAATGTATAACAATTCCCTTTAGTATATAAGTATATATTATAATAAAAATTCAAAGATTATATAAGAGGTACGACTTGGTTTTCTCATTGGAAAAAGATTTAAAAAAACGATATTTAAGATTGATGGTGTAGATAACAAATCAAAACTTTGTCTTAAATTAAAAAGAAATTATTATTTTAAAATGAAAAATATAGAAAAATTAATAAAAGAAAAGTCGAACGATATTTTAATGGAAAAAGATGATTTATTACCTGAAGAATTCGAATAGACCAGTTGGCTTTTATATGAAGAGCAATACATGTCCATGTGATTATGCCGATGATGCCGTGGGTGATATTGTCATAAAGGGCTTTTTTCCATTCGTGATTTCGGCTGCTGGTTGAGTCCACGAGGCGATCACCTGTCACAGCAACAAGGGCAAGGAGACCTGACAAAATACACTCACACAGGTATAGGCCCCAGCTGAACATGGGGACTTTGACTCTGGCTAATGCCAATTGTCTTCACACAGGCAATATTCACTTTGATATTAAAATAGAAAAATGAAAAAAAAAATAAATATACTTTCCTATTATTTTGAATGAAAGACAAAAGTCAGATGATTCCTTTTAATGAACGAGTGAATAGTGCTTCCATCTATCGAATAAATCAACAAGAATATATATATATATATTAGAGTAAATTAATAACTGGTAATATAATTAAATAAAATTAATTTTATTTATTGTATGAATAATAAACAAGAAAATTTTATTTAAATTAGAAAAAATCATTAAACATAGTTTATATTATTAACTTCAGATTGGAAACGATTTTTTGATCCATAAAACAAACGACTAGTTCATTTTGACTCATTCTTGTTCAGTTTTGTATCTGGTCTATTTCAAGGCAGAAATTAAATTTTAAATAGTTTTACACAAGTATCTTTTTTTTCAGTCTTTTCGGCATCTTGGGCCATATAGACTTTAAACGAATCATATAAAGTTAATTACGACACAAATAATCCAGGCATATTTATTTATACCAATTGGTATCTAATTAGATTACAAGTATTGTAATTTGCAAATTTTATTCTTCAAATAAATTGTATATAGCCCTGTCCTTTGTTGATTTATTCGATAGGTCTTGCCTCTAGTGCCAAAGGTCACTTGTTCGCTTACCGTCCAAAGCGACAAAATTTATTTAAATTATATTGGAAACCAAATGATTGAAATAAATAAGGACGGAGTCTAAATGGCCTCAGATGACGACAAAATTTAAAAAGAAATTATATATTGTTGGAACAATTTTTTGTACAGGTTCTTCGTTCCTTTTAAGAACTTATTCTTTTGAACTAGTTCAATTTTAAAGACCAATCTCTATTCAGGATTTTTAATTTCTAACTTCAGATTAGATAGATTGTATAATTTACCGCCAAAATTATATGTTGTCAAATGAAAATTTTTTTATTACTGCTTTATATTTGCAATACTATAACAAATGAATTTTTATCAATTCAGCTACTTTTTGTAATTAAAGTTCAGAAAGGTAAGCATTTTATTTAGTTTTATTTGAAACATTTGGCCTATTTAATTTGTGTGGATCATTAATAATTAAATACATATATAAAAAATTTATTTTTTAGCCCGAGAGGATGGGAATTACTGGTTTAATTCCCTTTATGGAGAAGTCATCCAGAAGAGCCTCAGTTGGGGAATTTGCCGGTTCTATAGTTGCAGTTGATGCTTATTGCTGGTTACACAAAGGAGCTTATTCTTGTATAGAACAACTTGTAAATGGAGAGCCCTGCCAACAGTAAATATATTCTAATTTAATAATAAAAATCCTCTTATTATTGCTATAATATCCACTTTCTTTGAATCTCTTATGATTATGAATGAAATACTATTCTAATACTTTCAAAATATCTTGTTCTAATTTGTGATTAATATTATTATATTAAACTTTTCTTGTTTATTGTTAATCATCAAAAAATTTCAAAATTTTCCTTTGAAAATATCTTTTAAATCATTTTTGACATCTAAGGCCATTTAGAACCTGCCCATATTAATTTAAATTAATTTCTAGCGAATATAATTTAAATTTAATTGATCAAGTCGGTAAATGAATCACTGACCCTTAGATCATAGAGCTTTATTTCGGTTCCAAGGGACAGAGGCTCCATTAGGTGCAGAATCCTAATTGCTAATTATTATTATGTATTATTTATTTTTACAAGTCAGATAATAAATTCTTTAAACAATATTGATTTTAAATTAAAATAAAAAAATAATTTATCAATAATGAAAAATTTGACTCCAAATCTTATTACATTCTATTCTAATACAATTATGCAAAGTTTCATTATATTTAGGATATATTTAGGAACTATGACAAACCAAAAAAGAGTGCTACACTATTTGATTTTTCTTTCCCCAAAGTTTCATTTGGCTCAAACCTAAAGATATAAGTCAAAATAAATATATATACTTGAATATTAAGTGCATTTTATGGGATATCGAGGAGCAAAAAATTTTTCCTCAAAAGAGACAGGGGAGCGAAGCCCCTTACCTATGAACGTAGCCCGCCGACTTTTCTTTAATACATGGATCGCCTTCAAATATCTTTATAGTTAGAAATATTTGGATGGTTCGCACCGCAAAATGCTCAAGTGCAATAAACAATAGATATATATAAAAGCCCATCCAAGAAACTTGCCCTGAGGCTATTGTATTGTCTTAAAAGATTTGCTCTTATTTCTGGAAACTAAATGGTTAATGAGACTTATTGGCTTTCATAATAAGTAAATCGCGACCTGAGTTATGTTGCAACTTCAAATCAGTAATCCGTAGCTTATTTGCTTGGCCACTGGCCTCCTTACAATTATGACCCGAAACATTTCCCTAATCATTGAGCATCCAGATGTTTTCGATATTGGCTGCACCTGCTCAGCAATCTAGACTCAAAATAGTTTCTTAAAAAGTAGAAATCTTTGTCTGAAAGCTTAGTATAGTCAAAAATAGTGTACAGGGATAGAACTGAAAATTTCACTGCTAGTACATCAAGTTTAAAACTTCTTAAAGTATTTTAAGAACATTCACAAATACATAAGTAGTTTTTTTTTGTATAAGATAAGATAAGATCATTTTTTTACTTTCTCTTACATTATTATATATATGTAATATATAGTGTAGGGAAAGTGTTGCGAACGCCGTAAAAAAATAGATCTCGAGATTTTAACGGAAATGCACGTTATGAGGACCCCTGAGTCTAAAAAAATGGGTCTCGCAAAATGATATCTCTCTCTCTCTGTGTGTGTGTGTGTGTGTGTGTGTGTGAGCAAAATTTCTGAAAAATGAAAAGCTGCCCGAGACAGAAATTTTATATTTAAGTTAGGTACCCGCGTCTCGAAGCTTATAATAAAACCTGCCCAAGTCTTTTAGTACTTTACTGATGTACTTTTTTAGTTTTTGGTAAATTTCTCTTAACTAACTATTTGATTAAATTGATTGTGTTTATAATAAATTAGAAAATTTTTAAGATGTACTAATCATTTTTCACCTCAAAATAGTGTGGAGCCCTCAATTTAGGATTTTAAGAATCCCATAGAAAGCATAGAACTCGTTGCCATGGTAACAAAATATAAATATTTTAAATTCCTGTTTGATATAAGCAAGACTAAAACTGTATATTAAAAAAAAAGATTTAATTGCTAATTTAATTTTTTTTATAAATATAAATATTTTCCTTGGACTAAATTTGGAATGAACAAATTGGTGATACCACTATTTATCTCTCGGGAACTAATATAGTACCATAAGGAAAAAATATATCCACATAAAAAATCTGGTGTGACATTACATTACTTTCTTTTCCCTAGGTAAGAGAAAGTTATGTGATGTGCTCTTTTCACACCATATTTTTTATATTTCAAAAACTATTTAGATTAATCATATATTTACAACTAAAAGTATTTTATTTTTGTAGGTATATAAAATATTGTGTAAATCTTGCTCAAATGCTTCAACGGCATAATGTACATCCAATTTTAGTATTTGATGGTCGTCATCTTCCAGCGAAAGCAGAAACAGAAGCGAAAAGACGACAGTAAGTTAGAGAAATTATGATAAATAATGAAAAAAGATATTATACTACCATAATATAATTATGGTAGAATAAAATTCTTCCCATTTAATTTTTATTTATCTTATTTTTAAAAAAGAATAGAATAATTTTGATGAATTGAAATCCACTCTGGAACTTTTTTAAGCAAACAGAAGAATGAAGTGATAATTTTAAGACTAAAGAAATAAGTTAATATTTATATTTTAGAGATATTTTGTGGTTATAATTATTTCTTTCTCCATTTCTCTCGGGATATCTCATGACCTTTTAACAGGAATATATCAATTTCAAGGATGCTAAAATCACGCAAAATTTATTGTGTATTTTAATGAAATCAAATGCATTCCTAAATTTTTAAATTATATCTTTTTTCGAATGAGAAAGAAAG
Source organism: Anisolabis maritima (assembly GCA_010014785.2). Classification (NCBI taxonomy): domain Eukaryota; kingdom Metazoa; phylum Arthropoda; class Insecta; order Dermaptera; family Anisolabididae; genus Anisolabis; species Anisolabis maritima. The sequence goes on along the minus strand of JAAAKE020090533.1, from coordinate 13,814 downwards.
TATTGGTCCAAGAAATATTTAATTTATTCCATTTAGAATAAATAATTAATATTTTAAGATATTTAATTCATGTATGGTTGTTTCTAGGAACCGAGATCAATCGCGCCGAAGGGCAGCTGAACTTTTGAGAGCAGGTCGTCGAGCTGAAGCTCGTTCTTTTCTTCAAAGATGTTTGGACATCACCCACGAACATGCAATCGCCGTCATGACGGCGTTACGTTCCATTGGAATTGATTGCATCGTCGCACCATATGAATCGGATGCTCAAATGGCATATCTGAATCTTAATGAAATTGTGCAGCTCGTTATCACTGAAGATAGTGATTTAGTTCTCTTTGGGTGTCACAAGGTCATTACCAAACTTCATTTGAAATTTCAAAAAAACTATTTAGTTATAATTTTATTAATTTTAGATATTATTTAAAATGGATTCCACGGGGTCTGGAATTTTAGTTGAACGTTCTCGTCTTTACCTGAGTATGGGCCTTCGTCAAGATATTTTCAGTCTGGACATGTTTAGGCATATGGCCATCCTCTCAGGTTGTGATTATCTCGCTTCATTGCCGGGAATTGGCCTGGGAAAGGCATGTAAATTTATCAAACATACTCGAGGCTTTGATATTCATAAAGCACTGCTCCGAATTCCCCAAGTGCTTAAAATGAATATAAAGGTAGCTATAAAAAATGTTTGTTTTGTTCTAAAATTATAGTTTCTTTATTAGAAGATTTATTATTTTATTTATTACTATTTTGTAGTAGTGACTGACGAATGTTAAAGTGCCAATTTTATTTCTTATTTATTAATATATTCATCTAACTGACGTTTGCTCCTTGGGTGGGACCATATCAATTATACATTGGGCAGTAACTTCAATTAGAAGTGTTTATTTATAAAAATAAAATACAGTAGCTGCATAAAAAACTTTGTATAATTTATCTTCAGATCTCCATCCGGCATTTCTTACATTCTCTTTCATTAATATTGGAATCACCTATTTTTTCCTATTCTAAATATTTTCTTTAGGTGCCAGATGAATATAGGGATGATTTCCTTCTAGCCGATTGTACCTTTCGTTATCAAATCGTCTATGATCCTATTAAAAGAAGGCAATGTTACTTGACCGAACCATTTCCTGGAGAGGTTCCTCCACCTTGTGTTGGAGAGATTATCACTGAAAATGAGAAAGCTTTCCAAATGGCACTCGGCAATCTGGATCCCTTCACATTTCAAAAAGTTCACGATTGGGATCCAGTAAAAAAACCAGTGAAATGCTTAGGTGGATTTACCAGCATCTGGGATACTAAGTAACATAATTTATATATTATTTGCAATAAATTGTTCTTGAATGGAATATATTTGATTCTCCTATAATAAATAATTTTTTGTAGATTTAAAGTGAGGCCGCCCTTACGCCGTTCACCTCGTAAACATATCTCACCTATGAAAACAGTTTCTAAAGTAATGCAATGTAACGTCCAGAAATTAGTAAATAAAATAGAACAAATAAAATCAGTGGAAAATGAAGATCTCGCAAAAATTTATGGATTTAATTTAAATAAAGAAAAAAACGATAAGTTGAAAGAAAATATTACTTATATAAATAATGAACAAAAAGAAAAGGATATTATAATGGTTCCCGAAACGCCTTACGAAGAATCTCCCTCTCCTGTCAAAGAAACATTAAAAAATAAGGAAAAAAAAGTTTTACAAAAAGAAAATACTAAAGGAGTGAAAAGATATGCAGAAGAAGATATTCAAAATATCTCTCTGAAAAAAAAACCTGCAGTTTCGCCGGCAAAACGAAATCCATTTTTCAAATCGCCTTCTCCGGAAATATCTCCAAATTTATTAGGTCTTGCTAATTTTAAATCAAAAATTAAAATAACAAGCCGTTACTTTCAAAATAATTCACCACGTATCAAGACAAGCCTCTTTGCTAAATTGGAAAAGGCTAAAGAGACTACGGACAAAGAAGATTTTGAGGTGCCTGAAACGCAATACCCTGAGAAATCTAAGAATAAAAACGAAAATACAATTATGATCGTAAATGAGACGCCTGATGAAAGAGAGGTTATAAAAGAGATTGTAATGGTCCCGGAGACGCCTAATGAAGAATCTCTAATGAAAGAAATAATAATGGTTCCTGAAACTCTTGCCAATGATGAATCTCCAAAGGATAAAATTTTAATTGTTCACGAAACACCTTTTGAAGAATCACCTAGTAAGGAAGTAAAAATGGTTCCTGAAACTCCTCAAGAATCTTTAGTCTTAGAAAATAATAAATTAATTTCACCAAAACGTCCAGGTAACATGTTATATAGCTTATATTATGACTATATAAAAAATTTTGCATTAATTAAATTATATATTATATTTTTTCAGATACAAATGGATTAAAAGAAAGAAATAATCCCATGCCTCCACCGTCTTCTCCTATTATTACGCGTTTTAATGAAAATAAATCGATTTCACAAACCAAACCAGCATCTCAATCCACTTTAGCTATGTTTGGATTTAAAGTAAGGTCAGTATTTTCTTTTTTCTTTAATTTATTTTCTAAAATATTCACCGAAATAAATTTAAAAAATTTTACTATAATAAAATCAAAATATGATGAATAAAAGGAATTATAATTAGCCAATAGGATACCAATGAAAGAAATAATGTATAAGATATTTGTGGATAGTTATATATATAGTTATGAAGGTAATAAATAAATTAATATTATTTATTTATTTTTTTCTTTTTTTTTTTTAGAAAGAAACTTTAGTTAACATTCAGTGGAATTAATAATAACGTATTTCTAAAATGATTTAATTAATTTTTTTATTGTAAAATGACTGATTTATTATTGTTATTTATTATTATTTATATTTAAATTTAATTTTTTTAAATGTTTCTAGTTTTTTTTGTATATTTCATTTTTTTAATAATAATAATTATACGTAAGAACTCTGGGTAACATTTTTGTACATGCAGTTTTTTTTAATCAAAATAAATGAATTGTTAAATAGTTATTTGTTAATTTAATAATTTGAACTTTAAAAAGCATTTGCATTCCACCTTCACGATTTTTCCCATATTCCCTTATTTGTGAATATATGCGCATAATTTCTAAAGGTTATCACGTTAATGAAATATGAAATAAAAAATAGTTATTTTAAAAAAGAAATTAAAATTTACATGTAAAATAATTGAATATTTAATAACAGCCTTTCGCCCTCCTGGGCCCCATTATATGATAATATCCAAATTCTCGAATTGTTTCCCTTTAAAATCAAATTGCTCCCTGAGCAAAAAATCAGAGGGGCGAAAGAGGGAACAGGAAAATTATAAGCAAGAATTCGGTGAATAGAATTTCTGGGGAGAAAAAATTTCATGTTCAACGGGAATTTTTTGTCGAAATAAAAGCTTCAACATAGTTTTTTGGGTAGATTTGGGAGGGGGGGGGGATTAAATATTTTATCTAAGTTTTTTAGTAGTTATTTTTTTAACCTTTTAAAAATTTTAAAAATTAATTGGTTTTCTGATTAAAAATTTTAACCCTTAACTTCTCCTAACTCCCTATTATTCAATATTCTTTTTTCCCAAATTATTTAAATTTATTTTCTTAATAATTTGAATTTTAATTCCCGGGGTTGAAGGCAGTGAGACTTGGAGACTTGGAGTATAGGCTTATATAATTAATAATAATACTTAGACGTTATTTACAAATCAATAAATAATACCAAGAATTGAAATTTACAATATATTTTTTGAAATTCTCTTTACTTTTACGTCACCCAATAATAATGAAAAAATTACAAAATTTTCTGTTTAAACATTTTTATTTATTTATATCTTTCTCTTGAGTTATGATTTCAATATAAAAATATAAGCAATAAAAATGTATTCAAAAAATAGAATTGCGTGATGATGAGATGATGATTTGAAATCCTTCCATTGTTATATCATGATACACATTTCATTCGCTCTTAGCAAATTTTATAATGTAAGGGCGTTTATCAAGCGAGAGAGAAGAGAGGAAGATGGTCAGCTGTCTTCAGATAAAATCTTCATTTTTAAAGTTGTTAGAAAATGATGGCAAATTAAACGAAAATAAGAATTTTAAAAACAAATTTTTATCTAGAATAAATTAAAATTAACTAAAAAAGATTTTTAATATCTCGAATAAGAACACCTTCATTTTATGAGGGGTCGGGTTTTGACGAGTCCCTAAAAAAAAATTACTAGTGGGGTTTCAAAATTTTCTCAAAAAGAGAATTGTTATTGAAGAATCATATAATTTTAAAATTGAGAGAGTTTGGGTTTAAAAACGACTGACATATGGATAGTCCATATCCGTAAAAATTAGAAAATCTTTTTATATTGGTCAATAAATCTTTATTAAGAATAATGTAAAAATCTTTTATCTGCCGAATAAACTACAAAAAAACGACATAATTTTTTAGAGGATACATAATAAAATCAATAGCGAGACCTAATATTTGCAAAATATTTTTGGAACTAATCCCTTTTTAACAATCGTCACTATAGTGATAGTAGTAGTATGTGGTATTGTAATATTATCTTGATAAGATTTTTACAGATAAGCGGAAATTGGTCTACTCGAAATACGATTAATTTCTTAATATATCTAACAATCGTTTTGAGAATACAGATAGAGGAAATTCGTTTGCAAAGTTTATCATATTTAAAATTCGTGCATAATTATCTCAATTTAATCAACTTTTGGAAATGATCTCTCCCGAATTGACTTCTGGCTAATTGCTTGAAACCTTAAACTTTTAAAATTTACATAAAAAATATAGGCTTAGATAAATGTTAATTGCTTAGTGTCAACAACTGGCATTTTATTTATTATAATGCCTAAGTGTGAATTTATTATAATGCCTAAGTGTGAATAATAATTTGATCAATTTTTGTTTCTTTGAAAAATCTATGAAGAAATTCACCCTTTTTCATCCTTGGAATTTTTTGCCCAAAAGTAGATTTCGGTTCTCGCGGCAGGGGCGTAGCGAAGTAGGAAATGCGGGTCCTCTCCAGTTGACAAAATCACTGAAATATATGTATTTTCCCCTTAAAAAAAAGGTTAAACGATTTTGACAATTGCTAAAATTTTGTTGGCATATTTCGTCCAAATAAGTTCAAATTGAGGAAAATGGGCATATATAAAAAAATATCAAAATTTTGTTGGTGTTTTTGATGTTCTTCCTTCCCCCGAGATTAGATTATGTTAGGTTAGATTAGATTAGGATGAGGTGTTTGCCGCCCCCGCCGGGCATGGCACTAATGGCTCACTGTGATACTTCTTTTTAAATGGGGGTGAGATTATCTCATTTTTTTTGGGGCAAGCCGGATTCGAACCCGAGTTGTTTTGTATTACTCCCCCCCCCCCAAATGTCTTAACTTCCCCTGCTGTCTGATCTCATTTATTAAAGTGTTTCTTAGTTTGCCCGGAGTCTCCTCTGCCAGTATGTTTGTGAATAAATATTAAAAAATGCGAAAACGCACATTTTACTTACTTTAGAATTACGTCCGTGTAAGAAATAAAAGATGATTATATATCGAATCATGGCTCTAGACCTAAGTAAAATTTGCCCGCTCCTGTGTTTTCTCCCGGGCACATTGCACATGTTGGAGTACTACATTTATCAGTAACACAATCCACTCAAAAGGAATAAAGGGACAAAGCGAGAAGGCTCGACAATCTATTAAATCAGAAATATTTTTAAATCTCTTTTTGTGACATTCTCAAATATGTGGCGTAGTTTTACCTAAAAAAAATTCGCTTTATAAGTAGCAAAATTTGAACATTTGAACATATTTTTACTGATCTTAGACTATGCCTGAGTTGTCTATTAGCTAGAGGGGGAGGGGTCAGCCTTTCTTGTGTTGACATGACAACAAATATTTTTCATTTCTTACTAAGAAATAGTAATTTTGGTTGTAGGTGGTGGTAATTATTTATTAGTTTAGAGAGAGATTTTCTCCCCAGTGTGACTCAATGTTGCTTCTTCTCTTCGCCATTTCCGACATTCGCAACGACCTTGACCCTTTCTTTCTTGACTTCTCGATTCTTCTTGTACTTTTGGTGGGGATCCTCAGGAGTGGAGGTGTGCATCTCGGACTTTCTTCTTCAGTCGGTGGCCGAACCTCAGAGGAGGTGCATTTTTTACTGTTTCTTATCTTTGACGCGGATTCATATAAACGTAAGTTTTGGAATACTTTTTAATTCACCAGTTATAATTGAAAAAACATTTTTTTTATATCGATATTAAGTCATTTTTATTAAAAAACCAAATTTACTTTTTTTTATTTAAATCATTATTATAATTTTTAAATTCTATCACAATATAATATATATTTGATCTCTGAAAAGTTCGAATATTTTTTAAATAAATAATAATTAATTTTAAAATTTAGCAACAATAAAATTATAAATAATGATTTTTATAATAGTTTCGGTAATTAATAAATAGCATTTATGTGTAAGAATTATATATTACGGAAAAGCTTCGCCTGGATCTTCAGATTTTTTGAAAATTGTTATAATGTTTTCTGATAATTATTAAATCGATTATTCTGGAATAGAGAATATTCTAATATTATTCTTTTTTATACCTTAAATTATTTACTTGACATGTTGAGAACAAATGAAAGGATATTTATATAATTTTCAAGCTGCGGAAATTCTTTCAATAATCATTAATAATAAGCAACTTTTTGATTGCTTAAATAATTACTGATTAAATGAAATATAAAACTTCCTTATTTTATATTTAGGCATGTTTCAGAAATCGTTCTAGTAATATTTGAATTTTTTATTGATTTTTTTTAAATTACATTTTTCTTAAGTATATCTTTAACTTAAGATATTCTTAATAAAAAAAAAACCCCCCCAAGGTGAAATTTCATTTAAGATTTTTTATAAATGTTTCTAAATAGGAGGCTTATTTATTATTATTTAAGGTTTCGAATTTGTTACGATATTTGCTGGATGTCTGATGTTGGGAATATATGGAAAAAAAACAGACTTTTTTTTCTTTCAAACCGACCTCAATTTATTGCAAATATTCCGGATTTCATAGTGAGTAAAATGAATATTTGTTGAGATCGTCTCATTTTGGCACTGAGGATCTCGTATGAAATCCGAAAAATTAGCAATAAATCTTTCTTGAAAGAAAATAAAGACTAGATTTTCTCCATATTATCCTATCCCTTATCCTATTGAAAGCCGGGCACTCAAATTCCTAATTTTTTAAATTTTTATTGTAAATTTTGACCCAATTCCAGCCTTCCTGACCAAAGACTGCATCTCTGAGACTTGACTCTGATGGAAAGAACAAAAATTCATAACATATAAACCAAAGCTTATATTTTTTCATGTACTCCCTCACTTTAATTGAAAAATAATTTTGAATCTTAAATAAAATAACTCTATATTATTTTTCAATTCAATAAATTTCCTCTTTTCTTCGGCAATAAACAACTCATGGAGATTCCTTGAGATGATTTCAAAAAAGACAATGATTACTAAACTTTCCAAAATAAAATTCTTTGAACACATGGCCAAAGAAGATATAATAGTAATAAATATTTTCCTCTCTCTTTCGGAAAAATGCACTGATTTATTATACCTTTTTAATTTTTCCAAAGTTGTGATTTTTTATAAATATTGATCCTGCACATATTCCGGGCAGAGAGTTTGTAACGGCTTTATAATTTTAAATTTCGCAATTCAGGATTCTCTTATCAACATAATTAAAATAATCTCAATAAAAATTTCCCTCTTAAATATCTCATGTATAATATAATAGTAAGTACCTTGACCCTCTCTTCTTTTGAATATGAATCAATCAGTCAACGAGAATTTAATTTTTAACAAATTAATGAATAGAATTAAAGAAAAATATGGTCAAGGTTTTTAAGAATTTAATTTTTTACGTTGCATATATATAAAATATAATAGACATCTAAAATTTTTTCTCAGCCCCGGGGTGCAATCGCCACACGTGAGACTCCATTTTATCAGAATGGGAGATTTCAATGCACGATACACGACATGAATATGAATTACCCGAGTTATGAATGAACATGTATTTACTATATAGGTACACGTTGGCGTATAAACAACATGTAATATATAATAATATGAGTAAAAATGGCGAGTATAAACATCGTGGGAGAGAAGACTTCTGTTGAGCAATTCTTCTGTATATATGCACAAGATGATTATATTATTTTTCAATATACAACCACTACTACTGATCCAATGTGTTTTTCACGTGACAATAGGCATGCATTTGGATTACAAAACCTTAAAATAGATAGAGAGTAAACTACTGCTAATTTATTAAAGATATATTAACCTTTAGAAACATAATTTATATTTTTTTTATTTTAGTTTACATTTAAATGTCTTTAATCATGCAGTGGTAGGCATATAGAAGGAAGGCTTAGAGGTGTCGCCCCCCTAAGCCAAAAAATTGCTAAAATCATTACATATGTAAATAAAAACAAGAAAAAGTATTAAAAATTATAAAAATAATAAATTTAAATGGAATTCCTAAAAAAAAAAAAAAAAAAAAACAGAAGAGATAGGATGCAGGAATATTAAATAAAAATTATTTAACAACGTGAAAAATACGAATATTTTTTTCGAGAGTAAAGAGCAATTCTAAATTTTGTCCAATAATGTTTTTGTACTTTGGCCCGATTATAAGGCGACTAGTCCTGTTTCTTTTAGCTTTAATGTGGCCGGCCCCCTTTGTTCCCCGCCCTGAATACGCCATTGTTCTCTATAAATTAAAATATTTTACGTTTTCTAAAGATGGTCCTTTTTATTTATTTATTTAAATTTTTTAGAATATTTTAAATAAATGCCAAAATTAAATATCGACGAATGTAAAACAATTTGTTAAGGATGAGATGTTGCATAGTTATCTATTTCGTAAATATGCAAGTCTGTATTCTAGTATATCACATGAGAAGATTAAATTGCTGATTGTTAGATTTATGCTACCAAATTTCTTGTGCAATCCTTTATTTGTACATCATTGGGATGAAGCGTGTCAATCCGACAACGAATACTGTATATAATTTAGATAGGTTTATCTAACTAAATATATCGCTACTATTTAAGACATTTCCCTTCCCGTAGGTCAGAATTTCAATCTGATTTCTAATAATATATTAAATATTTTAATTTTATATTAAAATTTTTTTCATTCTTGACTCGAAATATTTAGATGACAGGCTGAAATGACTTAATTTGTTCTTTATAAAGAAAATGAAAGTGTAAAAAAATTGATTATTCAGCTTATTATTTAATTACTATTAAGTTACTAACAAATTTTATTATTATTGGTTAATCAAACAATTTATTATTATAAAATTGCGACATTCTTGGTAACAATTAAAAAAATGTGGTGTGAAACACTCAACACTTTTCTCTTTTCCATTCGAATCCGATCAGTAGTTTTGATAAATACAGAGATACACAGAATCTCAGTGAGTTGGATTTAAATAATTAAAATAAAAAAAAATAAAATAAAACTTAAATTTCTGAGAGAAAAGTTTTAATCAAGAAAATTTTTCCTTATTTATTTAATTTTTTCATTTAGCCAGAGCCCTGGGAATCGACCCTAGGGACTTTTGTCTTGCGGCGCTTAACCACTTGAACCAGAACTCCACCACTTTATACCATCAAAACTTTAAAAGCTATGAGAAATAATTTAAACAAAATGGTAGAACTCAAATTTTTAAAACGAAAGCGAAAATACTGAAAAATCCTAGAAGATAGAGGACCAATTTTAGCAAAAAGTTTCGTATCGCGTACCTTCATAATTTTCTGCATTTTTTAGTTTTCTTCTCTTATGTTAATATATTAACGTACGTAGGCAAAAAAAAAAAATAATTTTTGAACTCTGTGAAACTGAAAACGAACCCAAGAAACGTAAATTCGAAAATTTCACATGACGGTAATAACTATTTTTGCATGGGCAAGTAAAAATATCTAGAGTGAAATTCACAATTATTTCATTTCTTATACAGTTTTTGTTTCTGGTCAGGAACATTTTTTGTCTTTTCTGTAACTGAAGCCTTATAGACTTTAAACAATTTAATAATATTTTTATTTACTAATTATCAAGGCATATTTATTTATATCAAATGGTATCCAATTTTCATCGGAGTGTCTGGAATTCGAACCACATCCCTTTTTATTTTTTAAGGCTATCAGTTTTAACAATGTCAATTCCTTTAACCTCTCGGCTGAGGCGTCAGAAGCATTAATAAGATGAAAAATGTTTTATATTTGGGAATCTCCAAAAATCTAAAAAAATCTTGTAGGCACCTAACCAAATGCAAAGCTTAAATACAAAATTTAATTTCTTTTTATTTTATTCACAGAGATTATCTATAATTTATAAATAAAGGCCTAAATGTAGTTCTAGGTTTCACATTGTGTTCCTATGTGAGGTCCAGGGCAAAAGAAAACCCTGAGGAAGAGTTTCCATTTTACTTTGTCGTCGAGGTTGCGTGATTTCTTTGGCTGTCCATTCGTCGCGTGCCGTTAAACGTTAAATCGTTAATCTTTGTCTGTTTTTTTGTCTGTCGTTGGTCCCCGATTACATCAATTCTTTTTCTCTCTCTCTCTCTCACCTCGTGTGAATCGATCAACCTCACGATGTGCACAAAAATTGCCCAATAAACAAATAAATTTGAAATTTCCTTATTTTTCAAGCCAAACACTATGGGAATTCTTAAAATCAGGGAAAAAACTAAGCATTTAAATATTAGGCAGAGGTAGATGGTAAAAATACAAAAAATCTGGTGTGAAACATTCACATTCCCTTATTTATTAATAACCAAAATCAATTGTTCAAATAATGGCTAATTAATGATTAGTTTGTTAATATTTGAAGCTAACTACTTTGTTAATATTTGAAGATTTATAAAAATGTATTGACATATTTTTTGACTTATTATTTTACCAGAATATCCTCGATACATTTTTTCTTTTTTTATTAGTTAATCTCCCTTTTAGAAATAAATGTCTAACTCTTCTTGCAGCCTATGAGTATAACGTCATCATGACGCGACATTCATCACCCAACCAGCAGCCTGTATGGCAAACATTTTCCGATTATAATATTGTAGAGATTGGAATTATTCAGCCAAATTCTTTCGATAAAGATGGATGCCTATAAGTTTTAATTGTCAGTAACTTCATGTTCTTTGGTGATATTCAACCCACTTGCGTTACAAGGATTTTTGGTGCGCTGTAAAAGGTCCGTTGCAGAAATTAGTTTGTATTTACTTGCTCAAAGATAGGCAAGCCAAATAACCAACTCACTAAAGTATTTTTCAATTAATTGCTCTCCCTTCTTTATAATTTAACAATTACTTGGTTAAATCTCCCTAGAAATTAAGCATGCGCTGCCCACTCTAGGGCAATTAATCGAAAAATCTAATAATAATAATTTTAGTTGCCTTCCAGCATCTAAACATGCATTACTTTCTGCACTTAATGGTAATTTAAATGATTAATTAATTAGTTGATTAAAAATATAAGCATACCAGTTGTTAAAAAAAAATTATATTTCCTGATAGAGTCAAAATAACGCTGAAGCAGGTCGAATAGCCAAAAAAGGTGTTTTTATTTGACCGCTTCTCGTATTAATTCTTTTTTTTTTTCAATTTCTCCTTGAAAACTATTTATTTGACAAATAAGTAACCGTTCAAAGTGGTTTATTTTTTAAAATTTTTGCAAATTTTATTTGAATTATGCTATTCACACAGGCATCCTGAAAACATATCCTCTTATTGTTAAGAGAAAGTAAAAATGACAAAATTTATTTTCAAAATTCCATTAAATAAATTATTTTAGAAATAAAAATTTTTTACATTTTCACACTGACCCGTTAACATGTCTATAGAAAATAATAAAATAATTTCATTTTGACTTTTCGTAATCATTATTTAAAAAAAAAAAATACAAAGTGTAAAATATTAAATATTTTTGGCAATCGTAGACAGATTTAATATGCGATTAGATAACAAACATTTGGGAGGTAACATAATTGAATTTTTATCTAAAAATTTTCTTTTGATTAATTAATTAATGAAAGATAAAATCATTAATTTAAAAAAATATATTAATAGTTGGAGATTTGAAAATGAAATCTTATTTAGATAAGAAATCGAGCTATAAATATTGTATTAGTTTTATATTGTGACGCCTCCGTTTTTAATTTTTCCCTCTTCAAAGCATAAAAAGTCACCTGCCATTATCATTGTTGTTTCGATATCAATTTCACTACTCGAAATGAACCAAATGAAATTTACAAACTAACTAACGTTGACATCAGCTCGGATGTTTTTTGAGAAGCCAAAACTCAAAATTGGGTTCGAGCTATTTTTTGCATAATCCAACTTGTTTTTGAGTGAGCACAAGAGATTTTAGAACTGAGGTAAAGCTCTTTCTTAATATGATGAGATGTGGCTGAGTGATATAATCTCTAGGAAGATGAGGTTTCATCCAAAGAAATTAAATAAAAACATCATTTAATTTGTCAACATTTCAGACACAATATTATATAATATACAAGATTAACGAGCTTAAAAAGATATAAATAAATAGAAAAAAATAAAGAGAAACAAATATTGTTAATTAATATAAATAATAAAATAAATAAATAAATATTAATATAAAGAGAAACAAATATTTTTAATTTCATTCAATGTTAAAAGCCCAGAACAAGCAAGTAAAAAAAAAATTTACATGCTAAACGAAAAAATTATATTATTCCAGTCTAATAATATAGATCTAATGCTACAAAACATCATCTACTATTAACATTTAATTGTAAGTAAAGCCACTATATATGCTATAAATTTATATATTTTAATTTATAACTTTTTTCTAAATAAATAAATCTGTGATCATAAGTTCTATGATGAAAGACACTTTGTGTCTGAAACGTTGACAATTAAAAATTAAATATTTTTATTTAATTTCCTTGGCTGAAATCTCATCTTAGAAAATGTATATAAATTTAATTAATTAATTAATAATGAAATTTATTTCAAAATCTATATACCGAAAAGTTATTTTTAAAAAAATCTGATGAAAAGGCTGTAAAATCTGATTTTTGGCGTCGGGCGCCCTAGGTTATTTTCATTTCATTTGGACCGTATAGGCCCACCTATCGGGGTCTCCGTTTATTTACCCGAGGTGCTTTCGTGTACGGAGACATAGATCTCAAACCCAGCCGACCTCTGGTCGTAGCCATCTATCGGTGCCCCGTGAAGTTTTTTTATTTTCTAACTCTAAATCCTCCTCCTTCTATATTCATTTCTAGCTAGCTAACTACTCCTATATCTAATTCCACCAGGTTCCTTTATTCCAACCTATTCTATGCTAGGGAGGTTGAGGCTAGTTTGAGGAGGGATTCTGTCAACACCTGCGTGTAGCCTACTCCTTGCGAAGAGTGCATCATTGAGAGGGAATCCTTTACATCCCTTCCATAGGACGGGGCAGCAACTCCCTCTCCTCGTAGTTGCCTGGAGGCTTTATTGTGGTGGGATCGAATGTTCCAATCCAGAGCATACTTGAGGATTTGTTTACATTAAATATTTTTATTTATCGCCCGGGATGCGAACACCGATCTCCTGTGCAGAACGGCAACACCCTACCGATTGTTCCATAGAGCCCTCAGATCATCCTAGGCTTTTTTTTTGAAGGAAAAGCCTTAAATTAAAGGCTTAAAAACCCTCAATCCTAACAAAAAAAATAATTCCCCGGTTG
>JAAAKE020090522.1:0-20915 GCA_010014785.2 Anisolabis maritima | reverse complement strand
TTGAAGTTTGATTAGAAATACGAAAAGACTTTTTCGACTACCCTATATTTGTCTCACTATTTATGCAAAAATCCCTGAGACAATCTTTCTTTTGAGGCTCGCAAGCCTGCATCTTTTTTGATCTTATATTACCCATATCTCAAAAATATTTTTTCTACCTTTTTTTTTTTTTTTTTTTTGAAGTAAAAATAAAATTCTTTTACACATTTACAATAATATCAAATATAACATATTTTGATAGTAGCATTTTCTTCCTATAATACTATCTAACCCACCAATGATTTTATTAAACCTTAAGAAAATTTATTTGAAAAAAAGTAAATGATTCAAGCAGGCAAACTGTAAACTTAAATATACTTAACTACTTTACTTATATATATTTGGTTATTTTTATATATATTTTTTTTTTAATTTCGACAAAAATAGCTTTTTTCACAAACCCCTCCCATTTAGCAAATTTAGGTTTTGGGTAAATGTTTCTAGGTGAATTTGGTCAACTCGCATGGATATCAGATAGAGGAGCATCTAGTGATCACCAAAGATGGTTATATTCTGAAAATGTTTCGTCTTCCAAGGTCGGATGCTCCTCCCCTACTCCTTCAACATGGTCTTTTAGGCTCATCAGTTAATTGGGTGATCAAAGGACCCAAACAAGCCTTGGGTAAGAACTTGAACTTGGTGGAAATATTAATATATATTTTTAAATTATAATATTAATAAATTTATATATGTATATATATATAGTATAAAGTATAAAATTATATCTATATATGTTTTTAAAAAAGAAATTGTATAATCTATCTATATACCTTAAAATTTCTTATTTTTATTATTGTTCCAGGCTATTTGGCATGGGAAGCTGGATTTGACGTCTGGATGGGCAACAGTAGAGGGAATTATTATTCCACTAATCACCAATTTCTTAATGCAACTTCAAAGAAATTTTGGGATTTCTCGTAATAAAATAATTTTTTACTTTCTGTTACCTATATTTTTAAGTATAATTTCAAAATAAAATCTATATATCATTTTTCTTTTAGTTTTCACGAGCTGGGCATCTACGATCTCCCAGCAATGATCGATTATATCCTTGATATAAGTCAGTACAAACGAATTTTTTATATCGTTTTCTCAAGGAGGCACTCAATACATGGTGATGTCATCAGAACGACCTGAATACTTAAAAAAAATCGAAATTTCCTCTTTTTTGGCTCCTGGTTTATTTTGTCCATTTGTTAAAAATCCAGTTTTAAAAAAGTTATTAGAAACTATAAGCCAAAATCAAGTAAGTATAAAATTAAGCTTGTAATTTGTTTTTTTGCAATATATTTAACTTTTTGGGAGCAAACAACTTAACAGAGCTCTTTCACAAATACAAAATCAAATGCTTTTATTCAAAATATTATTAGAATATTTTATATATGACACAATAACACCGATGTGTATTTTTTAACAATTTTTGATCTTGAGGAAGGACATGACATGCGTCCGAAACGTCGACCTGAAATATAATTGTTTTATTTTTCTCCAGGTTACACTTTTCTTCCGTCATCTATATCGAATACAATCATAACTTATCTCTATTACTTATAATATTCCCTCCGCATGTATTCATTTATTTTTTTTTTTTTTATTTTTATTATTTGCTTCTCAAGTGGCCAAAAAGTCATCAGACCATTTTATAGATTTACAATAAATATAACATTTATAAAAAATAGTTAAATTGTTTTACATTTCTTATAATGAAGTTATTTATTTTTGTCTCATAGAAAGATTATTTTAGCCTTAATCTTTATGAGTAGTAGTGTTCTGTATTTGTTAATTTATTTGTTTTTTTTTTTTTAGGATTTATTGAAAAACAAAGATATCAATTATATGCCTCCATTAGGAGATTTCTATAATAAATTTTTCACTAAAACAATATTAGAAGGAAGTTTTGCTAATTTTTATCTTCATCTGGCCGGCCCTCTTTCAAACGAAACTGATATGGTGAAAAATTTTTTGTAACTATTAAAGTTTATATTTCTAAATTCTACTAGTAATGAGTAATTATGAAAGGATAATGGTTATCATGTACAATACATTATTACTATTAATTATTATTATTATCAACAGTGTTTTTCATCCGGGGTTTTTGGTTAGCTATATTCGTCATTTGATAATTAGTCAAGATTATTGAATGAAATGATCTTCCTCTAGGGTTGTGAATTAAATTTAATATCATGGTTTTTAAGTTAAATTGTAAAACATAAAATTTTGAATGAATTAATAATATTATTAATATCTTATATATTTCAGGCCTTAATGAATAATATCTCAGAACACGTTCCTGCAGGATGTTCACTGAAGAAACTCTTGCATTATTCTCAAATAATGAATAAACGTAAGTAAAAAATTTTCTCATCAAACACAGATCTGGTTTTATACTTCCATGAAGCCCTTGGGAAATTCCAATTAGTGACCACATGAATTATATCAATATAGATATTTTTACTCCCGGAATACGAAAATATGGTTCATTTAATAATAAACTGGTGTGGCCATCAAAAACAGATCGTCACCTTCAAAGTTCATGGGCTGATACTTAGAAATATGTTGTAAAAAAAAATAGCGGTTTTCAACCTTTAACTTCAAATGACCATATCTTAAGTTAAACAAAATTTTATTGCTCGAAATAAGAACTATTAGCATCAAAACATTTTTGCCAACGAGAAACTAGTTTATTTATACCGGTACTGTTATCCCGCTAGAAGTTGTCTAGATGCTTGAAAAAGGGGTAATCGATGAGCGAAAGGTCTGGAGAGTATGGCGGGTGAGACAGTGTTTCGTAACCCAGGTATACAACTTGTGCATTGTTTGTTGGCCGAGCGTGGTCATGATGAAGGAATGGGGTCTTTTCTATTGACTAAAGCAGGGGACATACGTTGGAGTTAGTTGTATTTCGATGATTTGATGGCAACACTTATCTGCCGTAATTATTTCACTACTATACAAGAAGCTATAATGGATCAGACGACAGCAGTCCACCAAACACTCAACATAACTTTCTGTTGGTAGAATTTCGGCTTTGCGATGCCTTTCCACGTTCAATTGCGAAACGGATCGTTTTTGTTGCGCAGAAGTGCCGACGAAACCTTAAAACGACGAGTTTTTTATTTCCGTTCAATTAATGCGGCACCCATTTGTTGAGCTTTTTGACTTCCCAAATACTTAAAGGTGGTTGGAAATAGTCCTGGCTGATATATTTGCTTCAGAAGCACGCTCTCGTCTTGATCTTCGAGATTTATGAATAACTGTTACTCTTAATTTTATGTATTTATTTTTCTAGCCTGTAAATTTCAACAATATGATTATGGCCAGGAAATAAATTTGTCCAAATATAATTCAAAAACGCCACCTAAATATAACATTGCAAAATCGGATGTTCCGCTTATCATCTTTTATTCACTTTTTGATTCAATTATCAATTATAAGGTATGTTATAACTTCGAAAGACATAACTAAAATTTTTATTAAATAGTGAATTAGAAAATATTTAAGTTTCTAAATTCCTTTAATTAAAAACAAAACGTATATTTCTGGTGAAATCTTGATATCGATTTTTTTTTGCAATCGCATACTTTCTCACTATATATTACATATATAGATAAGAAAAAGTAAAAAATTGGATTATATTCCCTCTGTGCAATATTACAATAACTTTTAATATTTTCTGATTATTTTTCAGATTTTAGAAGAACGAATTTCCCAAATACCAAGGATAATTTTAAAAAGCCGATTGAATAATTTTTCTCATTTTGATTTCATATATGGACTCGACGCCAAAGAAAACATCTATGATCCTCTTTTACGAATTTTTTCTGAATCTGCATTTTCCAGACCAAAGAGAAATCATAACACCTCTTAGGTTTATACAAGTTTTTTTTAAGAATCTAAAAGACATTTAATGGATGGCTGGCATTTCTTCTTTCCCCTTTTTGAGGCCAGTCTTCGATGGCAGAGCCAGAATTTTTTCTGAGTGTAGGAATGCAAAATTAGAAGCTTAAATTTAATTAGCGGACTGTAAAACTAGAAACCATTCCAGTGCTCTGGACACCGAATGCGGAATATCTTTAATGCTGAAAAATAAAAGAAATCCAAAGCGCATATGTAATAAAAAATAACTTAGCACAGCACACTCCTTTATTATCGAGAAAAAAATACAAATTAAATATAGAGAGATTTTTTTATTTTTTTAAGTCTCTTCGGCATCAGAGGCCTTATAGACATTATAAACAATTACAAATATATTTTAAAATTTTAACATTGTTGTGATAAGTTTTTCAGTTACTACTCAAATAATATTTATGATGAAGTGATTAAGAATTTAATTTATATGGTTTTTTTTTTTATTTTTAGTCTTTCCAACATCTTGGGCCATATAAACTATAAATGATACATATATTATTACGATACAAATTATCCAAACATTTATTTACACCAATTAGTTTCCAAAGGGTTTAAATAAATTTTCATCAGACTGCGGGGGATCCGAATCCATCCATATCCCTTAGCTTTGAAGATTATCAATAATGACAATGTCAATACCTCTAATCTTTCGGCCATAGAATGGGGAATTTATATGCTTATTATTTAATAAATGTCTGGCGTGACAACGCACACCAGAAAACTTTCTCTTCCCTAAGATAAGGAAAACTGAGTTGAGCTGTCCCACCAGATTTTTTGCGTCGGGCCCCTTAGGTAGCCTTTTTCTAATTCATTTTTAATAGAACAATGTACAATCAATTTAGTCCATATCATTAGAGTAGTTTAAGAGAAAATAACAAAAAACCCAAAAACGTACAAGAGTAAAACGGGCCCCGAACAATTTTGGTAAATACATTTCAAAAGCCATCTAATAAATAATTGATATATAAATTTTAATCAAAATTGTTAGTGCGAATTTTGAGGAAATAGGAAAAAGTATATCAGTAAAATAGAAATCTCAAGAATTTTTTGCGATCGCAACTTTCTTATATATTTCATATTTAAAAAAAAATAAAAAGGATTTTACTGGTTTAAATTTCATTTCATCAAAATTCATTAAAACGAAGTCCTTGTCTAGAAAAATTTAATTTTATGACGTAGAAGTCTTGTTTTATAGGCATAAAGTAAAATAATAAAATATGTTTTGAAGGGATTTGATAATTTCAAAGTAACCTGGCATATTTACAGACTAAGATCTTAAATCCTAGACAAGCTATGATTTTTTTTTAATTAAAAAAAGTTCAGAATAATTAAATTAACAATTTTAAATCAATAATGCAATATTTATTTCCAATTGAATAATTTACCTAGTATCCTCCTTTATCTACGCCCATACCAGTTTTCTGGAGAAGAGGGAATATAAAACATTATAAATTATTTTATCGAAAAAATAATCGGCAAATGAATTGTTTTAAAGGAATGTTTATTTTATAAAATTTAAATCGAGTGGCGCTTGAGCTCTCTGACCATCACTCACCCAGACGACATAATTTTGAACTAAGATATATTTGTGAATTGAAAATTTTTATTTAATATTTTCTTTTAAAATTAAAGTTAAATAATTTTTATTTATTAAGGTTTATAAAGGGTATTTTTTAAATCGCTTTTATATAAATATATTTTGTTTTGCTTTTCTTTTTTAGAAACCATTTAATATAGGATATGTCACTTTTGAAGGTTTCTTATCTGTCAAAACATTTAAAGAATTATGTTCATATGGCAAGTTATTTAATATAAATAAAAGAAGATATTATTTTTTAAAATGCTATTTTATATATCTATATATATAGTTGTTATTTCTAAAACATAAAAAAAAAAAATAGCATAATCAACCTGTTGATTTTGACAATTTTCTTAATAATTTTCAATTAATAATCCCTTTGATTTAATTTTGATGGTCTTTCATTAATTACTTAAAAAAATTCATATTAGAATCTGGGATTTCAGTCGAGATTAGTACGTGGGCATGGATACCCGATTGAGAAACACCCGATATTTACTGAAGATGGCTATCAGCTGATGATGTTTCGAATTCCACGACCTGGAGCCCCGGCGATATTATATCAACATGGACTTGTAGGATCATCAGTCGATTGGGTGCTCAAGGGTCCCAAGGAAGCTCTTGGTATTTATTTTGCAAAACTAAGCCAACCATTTCCCAACTGTTTACTAGAGTTCCAATGAAGCATTTAAGGGGTAGTGTCACACATCTCAAAATCAAAAGAAAACCTAACTTTTTAATTAATAGTCGCGATGAAAGCAACAAATAAGAGTTCCGTAGGAAAAATAACTTGAGAAGATTTGCCGGACCAAAAAAGTTTGCGGCTGGCTTAAGTTTATCTTAAAGGAATGAAGCAGTTACAGCAATAATTCTTTGTATGTTAGTTTGCCACCAAATTTAACTTTGCCTTCAGAATAACGAATATTGTAGCACTTATTTTCAATATCAATATAATATTATATATAAGGTAAGAAATATTTACCCTGTCTATGACAAATGAGAATGAAATGTTTATTAGAATTTTTTACTTATGGGAAGAACCATCTAAATAAAGGCAATAGAACCCTGTCCCTTGGTGCAGAGCTAGAGATCTTGCTTCTCGTACCAAAGGTCAGTGGTTCGCTTCCCGTTCTGAGTGCCAAAAATTTATTTAAATTATATTGGCTACTAGATAATTTTAATATATAAGGACCTAGTCTAAATGGTTACAGAGACCGAAAGACTTAAAAAAAAAAGGCAATAGAGAAATATGCCTGGATTACAAGTATCAAAATAAATAAATTGTGTATCGTTTCAAGACTATATGGCCTCAGATGTCGAAAAGACAAAAAAAAGGCAATAAAGGAGTCAAACTTTCAAAATTATAAAACATCCGAAGAATCCCCTTTTTCGATTCGAAAATATTCAAAGAAATTAATAAAATAATAATAATAAAAAAAGAAAACAATTTTAACAAAACAATATATAAAAAGAATGTATGTCTAAAACCCCTCCCTACTTAAGCGAGAATTAGCTATTCACACTATAATTTTAAAAGATATGTAATAACAATAGGGATATCAGACATATTGTTTAATTTATTTCCCTAGATTGCCAATACTTTTGAGCTACTGGATAATTATCCAATAGGGATACTGGAACTTTCCCACCAAGAAGAGGAGTCAAAACCAAAAAAATGAATAATATATACTCCGTTATTCAAAATTAAAAGAAAATTAAAATAAACAGTCCGAACAAAGTTTGCACTTTCACTATATAATATAATAAAATATTATGTGAATAATAATAATTTTATTCCTTATATTATGATAAAAAAGAATTTATTTAATTAAAAAAGATAATTCATTTTTCATTGGGATTATAACTTGCGCAGCTTATTTGACTTGGGAGACAGGATTTGATGTCTGGTTGGGTAATAATCGAGGCAATTTTTACTCAACGATGCACAAGACTCTAAATACATCTTCGAAAGAATATTGGGATTTTTCGTAAGCAAAAAACTTTTATATTTAGTAAAAAAAAACCCTATTATATTGTTAAAATTCTATTCTTCATATCTATTATTTTATTCTATAGATTCCACGAATTGGGTGTTTATGATCTTCCAGCTAAAATCGATCATATTTTCAACCAAACTAATCAGAAACAAATATTTTATGTGGGTTATTCCCAAGGATGCACTCAATATATGGTAATGGCATCAGAAAAACCAGAGTACTTGAAAAAAATTTGTATGACATCTTTTTTGGCACCTTCTGTCTTTTTAAAACAAATGACATCAGTATTTTTACCAATGGTCTTATTTTCTTTAAAAAATCAAGTACGTGAGTAGAGGATACTAATCCTTTTTCTTTCCAAAGATCCAGGCCTATTATTATTCCTTATATTATGATAAATAGTTTATTTATTTCTTATAAAGCTCTCTTTAAAATATTTTTATTATATATATACACTTGATCTGATAAATATTTAGATCATAATTCAGAAAGCTTGAAAAAAAATCTTGATATTTATTTTTTAATTAGGAATATCTTAAGTTAAAATTCCATTGTAAATTTTAGAATTTTCCTAATTCTCTTATATAAAAAGAAAATTGTAATTTAAAAGATTGTTAAGAAAAAGTAATTAGCCTACTCAAAGTAACTTCAAATACTTAGATTTATAAGAAGAACAACAAGAAATTTAATTAATTGTATCTTATATTTTCAGGATCTTATATATAAGTTAAACATTAATCAAACGTTCGCATTGGGAAGTCCCTTACAAAAATTTATACATGTTCTTTCTAAAGAAGATTATTCAAGAAATTTAGTCGGTAAACTATATCTTAGTATCGGTGGCATGAAATCAAAAGAAGTAGATATGGTAAGAAAAAATTTCATATTTTCATATTCAATTTAGAATATGCAATAATTAAATAAATTCTGGCTATTTCAAAGAAAATTTAATAATTAAGCATGAGTCAAGTATATGTCAAATTGATCAATTTGTGATACACATCCCAGAAGTTAAGATTTCTAGTACTTTATCTCTTTGATAAGACGTTTCCATGTTATGAAAACTATAGGCCTATCAAATATATAAATAATAATGTTTAATGCCTAGTTAAGTTTCAACCTATTAGGAAATAATTTTGTTTCAGGTGTTTTGTTAATATTTTAGAGACCAAAATATCGGACTAGTTAGGGTTTATTTTTATTAATTGAAAATAAGGAGAATATTTAAAATACTTGCAAGAGTGCAGATTATTGAGTAAAATGTTAAAAGACGTTGGGATGTTGCCGTTTATTGAAATTTTTCTTATTTTTTGAGATGAATAAAGGAAAACTTAGAACTTAAATAAAGTATTTAATAAATAGAAAATAATAATAATAATACTTATTATATTTTCTAGAATATGTTGGAATCTTTGACTAAGCACATCCCTGCTGGTTCGTCTATTAAACAAATTTTCCATTTCTTGCAACAAATAAATAAGACTGGTTAGAAATAAAAATAGAATATCATTTTTCTGATCTATTCATAATTTTCTATTTTCTGTTATTTATAGATTATGAATTTTCCCAATATGATTATGGAAAAGAAAAAAATTTAGTGAAATATCATTCGGAATTTCCTCCAAAATATAATATTTCTAAGTCTATAGTGCCTGTTGCAGTGTATTATTCCACTATTGATGCTCTTGTCAATTATAAAGTGAGTAAAAGATCAACTCCTATTAGCCTTCCTTATTTATATTCTTTTAAATTAAATGTGGTCATTGAATATACATTATATATATATAATTCAATTTTATTGGAACGATTTTTATCAGAAAATATGTCTAGTTCTTATTGCTTGCCAAGTGGCCATTTTGTGTAACTCACATTTTTCCACTCTTATTTTTTACAGGATGTTGAATATCTAATTCCTCAATTACCAAATGTAATATTCAAATATCGAACAAACGATTTGAATCATTTAGATTTCCTATATGGGCTACATGTCAAAGAAATTCTTTACGATCGTATTTTAGAAATACTAAAAAAAAATTTGAAAAATAATTAGAGCAGTAGTTTTCAAGCTAATACGCATTACGCGTCACTTTTAGGGGCTGCATCAACAGCTTTCATGGGAACATATGAAAAGATAAAGTTTATGAAAAATTTATTTATTTGCTAGTATTAATTAAAGTTCAATAAGAAGATGATATTAAGAGGGGCTTAAACTCACTAGCAAGAGGGTAAGGAATTTTCAATATTTGACAGGAATTGTCAGAGAAAAAAACTTGAACAGTATTTATTTTTGTATTTAATTCATAGTTTATATTTTATATATTTAAGACTTGTTTAATAAACTTATTTCAATTTTTAATAAAATATCTATATTTTATTAGCTGGAGTGAGATGTGCTCACCAGATGCGAGCCCCAAATGTATGATTCCTATGAAATAACAATACAAACTTATCCTCCCTTCCCTACTTTTTATAAATATCGTTTGAAGTGGAAATTAAACTTACATATTGCTGTATTTCCTTTCATTTTGGTAACAGTTGCAGATGCACCTCCTAAAAATAAAATAATGTTAGAATATATATAACATATATAATATTTAAAGGGTTAATTAGTTGATGAATATAAAAAGTAAATAGAAATTTTCAACTGGCTTTGAGAAAAGATTGACTAAATCATGTCAAAGTCACTTGATCAAAAAGTTCGTCCAGAACCAGCTCTTGTTATTCAAATAATACTCAATATTCTCTAATATAAGAAAGAGCAAATTCAACATAAATCTCTAAACACTACAAAGTTAAACATAACCAGTGTTTTTCAAATTTTATACACTTGCGATCTGTTAAAATTAGGAAATTATTCTTGAACTACTAAGTCAAGAAAATCTTTACGTAATTATATTATTAAATACATTAAATCGATTTATCCATATTTAATTGTTAGGCATAATAAGTTAGTAAAATTTAACGTAATCAGTTATTTTGGCTTAATTTAAAATTTCACTTTATGAAAATGTCTGTAGAGTAATTAATTTTTTTTCGAATCTGCAATAGTTTCTAAAAAGCAGTTTATAAAACTAATAAATTTCAGTGAATTATAAAAAACACAAGGAGAATTCACAAAGAACTCAGAAATAAGTTAGACAAAAATTGGAAACGATTGATTCCCTTAAATTAAAGTTAGGAACGAAATAATAAATATCTTCAAACATAATAAATTTATTTTTGTTTATTTATTAATAAGAAAAAAAATGATTTTATACCTCTGAATATAGATATGAGGAAATTCGGTATTGGTATGGTAGAGAAAAAGACGGAGAATTGGAATTTATGTTTATGGGTTTTGCCATTTAGAGTAGTGATTATAGTTTATCGGTATGGAGTCCTATGGTGTCATCCACTCTGAAAAAAATCAAATAAGAATTAATATCTAGGAAATAATTGTATTAAGGATTGGAGAAGAGCAGCCAGAGGGAAGTAGCATTAATTCCAATAAATTGCATAAAATGCAAATTTCATAAAATGCTACTCTTTTTTCATTTAAATTAATTTTCTTCCAGCTGACGTTTCGATCTGGAAATGGACCATCCTTAAAATCATTTGAATAATAGGGATTTGTCTTGGATGTCAGTATAATAAATAACAAACATCTGGTTAAGTATGAAAACAAATATCTTCATAGTAGGCAACTAGGGAAAGGGTCGCTATATATACAGGATGTTCAAGATAAAACCGGTCCCAGTCCTATAACATACCCATTGCGAATAATATATATATATAACAATGTGTGGCCTGGGGCCGATTTATCTTGGACATCCTGCACTATATAGATAAATACACAAGGTAGTCAGGCATCAAAGTGAAGTCAAATCAAACTTCACTGACAGCCTATTGAATATATCTATATAATATATGGTTAGCGGCCTTTTCCAGTGACCAACTATAATACTGATATATATTTGTTTTCATTATGCTAATATCAATTTTGACATTCAAATGATTTTCTTACAGCTTATATTAATACCTAATTTCAACTTAAAATTTTGGGTTGATATCATTCTATTCAAATATTACAAAGCCATATGTACAGTGACGGAAAATTGAAAGTGGCTTATAAATGATGTGCTCTTGGCTCTATCGAAGAAAACAGCAATATTTTTCATTATTTAAATCAGAATGGGAATAGATGGGCAAAAATCTTGAAAAAGGAAAGATGGTGGTCTAAGGGCACAAAGAATAAGAGTACATATTTCATTCAGTTATTGTCCCGAGGGCGCAATTGCACATATGATAAATAACGAGTTTTAATGACTAAATCGTCTACGATGATAAAAACAGAAAAAAACAATTAAATTTTGTAATTTATCTAGATGGCTTTTAGACTTTCTTCTAATAAATTGTGTACATTACCCTTTCTTTTAAACACATCTTGATATGATAAAATAATAAATTTCCGGATATAAAACAAATGTTTGATTAAATTTCACACCTTTTATAAAATATTTTTCTTTTTCGCATTTGTGATTATATTGACAAAGCTAGTGATGCGAAACCCCCAAAATGAATGCAGAAGAAAATTTGCAAACCTAACAAGAAAATAAGGAAATTTAGAAAATAGATCCAATGAAAAAATCCAAATCGGAAAATTTTTTTTTTCTATTTTTTAGAAATGAGAGGAAATGCAGAAATCTCATTAAAAAAGTATGATTTAAATATATTTTTACAGATATAATTGACAAACCATCAGACTATTTCAGAGTTGAAATATTGATAATAAATAGTTGGCGATTTTTTGTGAAACGTGGACAATGTTTCTACTGTAACCACTACACCATGAAGTGAGCAGTTGTAGAAAGATAAAGTTGCATTTTCAAATGAAATAATATTAATAGTAATAATATTTATCCTTTATCAAAAATAAAAATAGAAAACAATTCATGATCATGTTTCCCATATGCTCAGAAATAAGATCTCGCACCTTGTGATAAATAAATTTATTTCATTTCCTTCTAGTGGGAAAATAGTTTCCAAAAAACGGAATCTCTCTTTTTTCTGTATTTTATGTGACAAAGCATTTCGCAGACTGACATTGACCCGAAAAACGATGAGTCAGCGTCACTCGAATCAGAAAAGAGACGTCTTGTATTGGTTTAGTGACTGGTGAAAGTGTTTGTGATAAACAAACTTCGGCATTGGTGCCCCGGAAACACCCTCCACCCAGCTTAGTAAATGCATAATAGCAACTCTTCTTTTTTTTTTTATTTTTATTAACTACAATTCGCATTCTAGAACGTTTAGAAAGTCTGGAAAAAATAGATTAGGATCTTTCCAGGAATTTAAACGAAAGTTGAATAATTTGATGAACTAATAGACAGACGTTCAATAAAAATGGGAAAAAATTATATTTTATTATGAATAATGTAATTAGAAAATAGAATAAAAAATAATCGGAAGCATCTTTTTTAATTAATTAATAATATGAATCAAGTCATAAGGTGGGAGAACAAGACAGACAAGAAATGAATATTAATATATATATGCAACATATATACTTTAGGACTTTTGTCCAAAGAGGCAAAAGGATCCCCGCGAAAGAGAAAATTACTTCTTATCCCTAAATGGAGCCCAGCAGAGCAAATTCCATAGGGCAGAATTTTTATTTTTACTTTATTTTTTTTCAAGGGAAATTATTTATTCTAACCGAAGAATAAAAATGGATAAAAAATTCCCTTGGACTTGGGTATGCTCATGACAACCCTGGTTACCCTTTCTAAAAAAAATGTTATCGTGGCGACAAATCGGTTTCCATCCTCGCGACATAGTAGTTTTTTCAATAACTACAATACTTTGATACAAAAAAATAGATGGAAGTAAGTAATGTAGAAAACGGCTGTTTTAGACGAAATCGTGAGTAAATGACCAAAAATTATAGGTGACAGATAGAAATAGGAATATATGATAAATAGCAAATTATTTTTGGTCTCAGGGTAACCAGAGGGGAGCGGCATCTGTAGCGATAAAACTTTCAGACAACATTCCAATTTTATTCGACTATCGTGATGTTTATACTTTATAAAAAATTCTTACCAACATATGCTAATTGAATAATAACTTCCTGTCACCTACCTGATGATGGTCCAATAAAATTTAAACCCAAAGTGGGTGTAATCTGGTAGTTTTATTGGTTTAGATGCTCATCCCCTCTTGCCCTGAGTTTTTCAAACATATATCTAATTTTATATCAAGTAAAATTAGGTATTTTTTATTTTTAATAAAAAAATTATCATTGATTCTTCAAACCAGCTTTAGGAGTTAGCCTTTAGGTCAAAATCTTGTTCTAGGGTTGGAGGTCAAAGGCTTGTTGTCCGATTTCATTAAAAGTGAATAGTGAATGTATTTTCTGGTGAGCAACGAAAGAATGAGAAAATAGGATGATTTCACTCACGTTAGAGTATATATAATTAGGGTAAAAATTTTTCCTTTTTAATAAAAATTAAAATGATTTAATTAATTTGAAAATTTTTGTTTATGCTGAAGTTATCCTGTAGAAAGTAAAAGAAATGTAAAAATCGTCAATTCTAAATATAAATGCTATCGGTCCTAGTTCTAGTTAAAAAATGTCAACAATTGGTCTTTTATGTTTTGCTATTTTTTTTGTTTTAATAATAATTAAAATTTAAATGCCCAGGGAGTAAGCCTTCAGCCATTCTTGTTCATAAAAAGTTTCTTTTTCTTCCAAATCAAATACCTTCTTTAACAAAATGAAAAACAGATATAATAAATCCTGAGGGCATTCAAGTCACAAAAACTTTATCAACTTTCTTCCATCTATTTTTGTAACATTGACATTGAGTGGATATAAAACAAAAGAGCAAGAGAGAGAGAGAGGGAATGGGAGAAGAGACTTCCGGTTTCTCCCACAGGAACATGGAATGAAAGTGAAGGAAGGACTCGCCTAGCAATTAACTAGACGATGCAAATATTTAATAACTGGAAAAAAAATCATCTAAGTTGAAAGACATTTTTCTCTCTTCTCTTTTTCCCAATTTAACTCTAAGAAATTCCAATTAAAGAAAAAACAATTAAATCTAAAATTATATGCTGATTCAGAATGAAAGAAAGTTTAAAAGAAATAATTTTAATCCTAAGATTAACTTATTTATATTAATGTATGATTAAAATAAATAAAATCATTATTCAAAATTATATGCAAAAATCCTTAGTAATATAATATTTTAAAAATAGTGATTCATTGTAATTTCAAATAATTTCTGGGGTAATTTTTAATGTTCAATAAACATTTTATATTATTATTATATATTTTGTCTTTCTCTGAGGGACTTAATAATGAGTACAACCAAGAGTTTGGAATTTCTTCTACTCCTTTTATGCTAATCTTTCTCCGTTCTCACTCTTTCATCAAGCGTTGGCTATACGATGAGCCGGTTTCTCTTTCAATCGCATCTATAAATAAAAACCGTGCGCAATAGCCGCGACAACATGCGAAGAGAATGATGATATATTTTGTTTTTATTTTTAAAGACATACCTTATCCAATTGCAAGTTTATAATTTAAATAATGAGAAGCAATGGCTAACTAAGTAAAATCTACCTATTTTTACGTCTGTCACATACACATACCCATACGCGCTACACAAAGTTCGCAGCAGCGTATAATTAAGAAGCGCCTCCCGCTCTTCAGTAATTAGTATATCGCTCTTTGAAGAGATGCGCCCTCATTTCTCAGAATTTTTTTGTGATGTTGGAGTGAGGAATTTCCCCTTCTGGTTGTATATCACACTAGAGATACTTCGAATAACATTACTTGAGATATTTTTGAGTACGAAGACATCTCGCCATAGCCATCGGTACCTCATTTAGTTCTTTTAAACTCCTATATTATTTTTTCAAGGTTTTTGCTTCGGTCAATATTTCAGAAGAATCTAAATTAAAATACCTTCGACAGAAACAGAAAGATCTAGGGAAGGTGAGCTGAAAAAAATATAACATTTTGACATTACTTGAATATGTTATTAATACATTTTAAATTATTATATACTATAAAATAAGTCGCCATTATTTTTTCAAAAATTATTCCCATACGTAGTTCAAATTCATTTTTATAACTTTGGATAGCTTTTGAAAAATTCTTTCCATCAATTAAATTTAGGTGAGGTGCTTCGGGAATTTCTCTAAATATCAATTATTTTTAATTAAAAACTTATGTGAGTTTTCAATTTCCTTTACCCGCCAATCAGAGTTCACCACCAGGTATTATGGTTGCCACACACTCTATTGAGGGTAGAGAAGTGAATAAAGAATCAACTTTAAAAACAAAGGTCTTGAATTAAAATCCTTTGAATCCTAGTTTTTTTTTTTAATTTTTAAAATACATACCTATTTATTTTTTTGCAAAATTATATGAGTGTATTAATGGGCAAGCAGGGCACTTGCTCAACCCCTAAGAAAATTAAATTTTTCTTTTGCGAAAATTACTTATCACTCAAATCAGCTCAAATAAGCTTTGATTTTTTATTTAAATAATGATTTGAGTTTATGAAAATATATCTATTACTAAAAGCATCTAAATAAAATGGAACTCTTTTCTTATGTCTGCTATTAAAAGTGCATAAATAATGAATTTAATAATTGATAAAACTTATTAAAAAATCATGTTTTTTTAAATATTAAAATGAATTTGATAATATCAAAACCGCTAGAAACAAGATAAAATCTAGCATTTTACAATAAGAAATGAATAAAAGACAAAATGCCCAAAGTAAGATCTCTCAAGGAAAAATAAATAAACAGGAAGAAGATGAAGAAAACATTTTAGACAAAATTGATTTTTTTATCATTATGTAAATATAACGATCTTGATTAAAAACTAATTTACTCCATAAGGGAATAAATAGAAATTCGACCTCTATTGTTTTAGCGCCCAGAGATTTATTAATTTATTCAAAATTAAAAATTCCTTATTATTATTTTATGAATGCAAATAAGGTAATTAGGAAACTGAGAATATGTAAATAAATATTTATTATTATTATTATTATTATTATTTTATTTGTTTTGAAGAATAGAATTGAACTTGAACTCCGTTCATGTTAGAGAAGGAAAGAAGATAGATATGAATCAAATGATATGAGAATAATAAAATTAATTTATGTATTATTTACCTGCTGCGTTCTTCTGATGGTGCCCCTGGAATTTCCTTCGGAGAGAATTACAAATTATTTATTATCTTCCTGGTTTTATTAATTCCATATTCCGATGAATTTTTTCTAAGGAAAGAATTTTGTAAAGAAAAATTAAATTAGAAATGTTCCAAATTCTTAGAATAAAATAATACAATAAAAACATAAAAATAATACATATTATATTATTATTTTAATAGAAATCAAAATTTTAACCAAAAAATTTAGTTTGAAAATAAAATTAGAAAATCAAAGTCGGGGCACCGGAGAAAATTTTACAACTCAAGGAATAATAATTAAGTTATTGGAATAATACTAATGTATTAATATTCATTTGATGTCAACTTTAAATTTTTTTTGAAAAATTGTTAGTTCCAGAAGCAAAACTTGGGGAGAAGTCACTTATTCATATTAATTTAAAAAATTTGAACGCGGATATAGAACTTCTTTCCCATTGGGATCATTGACAGGCGCTAGGCCCGATTTCCATAAAGTTAGATTCTTGTTACCATAGAAGTGCTGAGAAAGGTTGCACGAAAAGACAAGAATAAGTTGAGGACATTCAACATGGACTACCTGCAATCTCCAGCCATGAAAACAAAAATATTTTCTACAAGTAATGAGATTTTCTTCGGTGTTGTAATGGAAATTTTCTTAATCTGTAAAATACCAATGCTGGAGTGGGTTGATGAATAAAAATACTAGTATCTTTTCAGGATTTTTTAATAGTCTGGCGATATAATTAGTTTTGTTTTATAATTATATAAAACAGTATCCAGACCAATAATAAATTTCGAAAAATAAAAGTAAAGATACGAGTATTTTTCATCACCAAATCCACTCCGTATCGCTATTTTACAGAATGAGTAAATTTCCAATACAACATCAAAAATTTCATTTTCTTTATAAATCCGAATGTAGTCCCTAATTGACCTCTATCTTTGAATAAAATAAATATAATAAGAAATAATGCATGTATTAAAATGTCCATTGTTGTTATAAGCACCTTAAAAATAAAATAAATTGCTTCTCTTTTCATTCTATTATGCGAGACGTCATAAGGACTAATATCTTAAGCTAGCAGGAAGAGTTAAATTAATTTCTCCGAAGGGATAATTATTTTACCAAGGTAATAATTTTCGATCGCCATTCATAAGAGAGTGATTCTTCTTAACTTTTTTTTTATCTCTTCGTATCAATTGAAATGGAAATCGCGGATCGTCTGCTTTCTCTCAAAGTGCGATTCTTTGGAGAGGTTGCTGGTCCATGACCGTGAGATGAGATGAGAGGAGTGATGCAACAGCAATTAATTCACTCTATCCGCTACAATAATCATTTGTTATATTTTTTATGACGAAAATATAAACTATTAATATTTTTTAATATATCATATCAGCCAGTAAAAATTTCCTACAGCCCGGGAAACATTTTGGCGGAATCCTCTGAGTCTTACCAAATAGGAATGGAACTGCTATGTATGTTCATCCTCATTCACCAACTACAGTCCAAATGTAGTGCCTCCATTTCTTTGGATCAGGTCTAACTGTGAACTGACTCCGCTTGCGTCATATTCTTCAATTGGTTGTCTCTTTCATTTATTTATTTTTTCCTATTTTCTAATGTACATATTTTATTTTTTCGGCTTCTAAGTCCATTTTATCTTCAAATATATATATTATTATTAATGATGTTATGAATATAAATTTTAATGAGGCTGTTTATATTAAGTTCCTCGAATCCACCCATCCAGGGTTCAGCACTTCTAACAATGACGATCTTAGTTTTGGCTCCTCTTGTCCCCTACTGAAACAAGCCAACCTAATCCTTTTTTTATAGTCTTCTCTCTGCCGTGGCCATTAAAACTTCTTCCTCTAAAATTTATTTATTTATTTTATATATACCAATATTGGATACTGGTGTCCTTTTCATCCTCTTATTCCTTGGGATAACCTATCCATGGATTAGCAGTGATTGCCCTTGTCTAGTAGAGGCAATCTTCGCCATGGCCACCGGTTAATCGACAAATAAGGGGAGAAAATGATACTTTATGAACGAATTAAGATATTTTATTTTTAAAGAGAGCTTTATATTATATTCTCTCCTCTTCTTTTTATCAGTATTTCTCAACTTTTTTTGTGCAGTCTTTTTATTTTTAAAATATTATATCCCCTAGAAGGGAACCGAAATATTTGGAAATAAAATGTTTTATCTAAAGAAAAATCTTGTTTTATTTCTTCAAATTACTTAAAAAAAAATTTTTCTAACCCTGATATTATCTCATCATTTAAGAGTTTTGTACACGCAACATTACAAGTTTTCAATCTATCGACATTTTTCTTGTATAAAGCGGGGGTGGAGGGCATCATTCCCAACTGAAGCTTTCGAAAAATAATTTCTCATGGCTGAGAGTGAGATGTGGCACAAGGGACCACATTGGAAATGCATTGGCCTCCAAACCTGAGAGAACTGATGAAAGTATTGTTGGTGTGAACATCCCCCCTTCTTTTTGTCTTTCGAATGGCACATGTTCACTAAGCTGGAAAATGAATAGGAAGTAAGCATCATCTAGTGTTATATAACATATGTCATCTATTTTATATATTCATAACGTTTCACCTTTAGGGAATTTCAAAATATATTTAGGATACATATGATTTAGTGAAAAGGAAGCGGGACGATCGACCTCGTTTTCTTTTTCGTTCAAGATTATTATTTATTATTATAATGGCAGTTTTATTTCTAACTCTAGCCAAATTCTGTTATGATAGAATTCCTGGTGCTTGTGCCAAAATGAAAATCAGGATGAAGTCACCACAGATGGGTGGGTCCCGCGGAAAAAATAATTTCAATAATAAGATTTCATTTCTTCTTCTAAGAACTTAATTCCCCTCCCCCCCTCCCCCGTAGGGTTAAAAATACTAACATTGTTAATATTGATAACCTTAAAAGTCAAGGAATGTGGGTTCGGATCCCAGGCAGTCCGATCAAAATTTATTTAAATTAAATGGATACTAATTGATATAAATAAAAATGAATATTGGTATCGTAAATGTGTTTCAAGTCTATATGGCTTCAGATGCCGAAGAGACTAAAAAACAACTTAATTTCCCGAACAAACAATAAAATTAATAAACAAGTATTCCTTTCAAAAATGAAACAAAAGCTAAATGAGAAGAAAATTTTTCAAGCTTATCTAATATAATAAAAAAATAAGAGTTGATGATGTGACCTTCACGGACTTTGGTGTTAAAATATCTGGCTATAAAAACAAAGCAAAAATCTATTATATTTCTATATATATAATCAAAGAATGGAATTTTTTATTTTAGCTACAACGAGTTTAAGTTCGAACTTTTTTGCTTTTTTATTATCTGCTTTATAATAAATTTTTTCTACCATTGCAAGGGGCATTCTATCATTATTGAGTTCTATTAAATTAAGTAAAAATAAATGGTTTGAATATATATATTTCATTAAAAAAATATGAAAATTATGAAATTTCCAAAAATTAAATACTAAATAAAGAGAATTTCAGAAGCAATGCAATCATTTTCCACAAATATTTTCTTTATATAAGATTGTATTGAATATTAAATCCTAAATCACTGGAATAATAAGGCAAAGAAGAACTTCTAAGAGAAAATATATAATAATATTGCAATTAAATGGAATTAATGATGGTGGGATTCAGAGGAGTGGGGGGGGGGGGGGGAGAGGGGACAATTAATTAATTACCCCCATGATTTGTTTTTTTAATATTTAAGTCTTTTTTTCGGCTGCCAAGGCCATTTAGAGTATAAACTGTACAATTATTGTATATTGCAAACCCATGATTTAAGTTCGGATTCAAATTAGCAAATTAGTATTAATAAAGAACTCCTGAATGTCTTGTATATCAAATATATACGAGGTCTGTTCAAAAAATAAGGTAACTTTTTATTTTTCTCGAAAAATATTTATTTATATATAAATAATATCTATTTTGTTCCCTTCAAAGTAATCCCCTCAGATATAATACCAATATGTGCCAGCGCTTTTTCCAATCCTCGAAGCATTTCTGATACGCGTTTTTTGGTATGGTCTTGAGCTCTTCCAGAGTTTTTATCTCCTCAATCGTGGCAACCTCCGTCCTTTCATGGGTCTTTTCAGTTTTGGGAAAAGGAAAAAGTCGCAGGGGGCCAAGTCCGGTGAATACGG